>WBNO01025914.1:272339-312855 GCA_013400575.1 Peucedramus taeniatus | reverse complement strand
ATATTAAACACTAAAATACTTCAAAACTCCATAGTCTCTGAGTTTCCCAAAGACTGAAAAATTACATTTTGTTTTCCTCAGGCTTTTTCATTTCAACAAATAATAGTTTCCACAGAAGAACATATCTAGCCATTCCAATTATCTTTATTAGCCTATATACATAGAAACATGTTGTGTCTATTTAAAAAAAAAGATTATTTTCTTTGATTCAGCATATTTTAATAACCTGGTGTGCAACATGCAAGGCTGTTTTGTTTGTTTTGCTAAAGAAATTCTCCAAATGCCTAGGGAAAAATAAAAAAAATACTACTTATGAATACTGCTACCACTAAGAATATAAGAAGAAGCTGGGTTACATTTTAGAGACAAGAATCATTGTAGTGTATCATTCACAGTTTGAGGAAAGCAGCTTTAGTGTTCACTCAGTCTTGCTTCCCGAGCAGAAATATCGAGATGGTGGGAAATGACAAACTCTCAGGATACCCATCTTATGGTTAGGTTTTCTCCTAGCTGGCTTGCAACACCTACCTTGTGTATCCTTACTAATTCTGAAGACTAACTTTTTACTTCCTATGACTACATGAGAAAGCTAATGGTCCAATTTGGAAATTCAGAGCTGGGTCAGTTAAACTCTACCATTTAAAGAAATTTAAGCAGTTATGCTGTTCTGAATTCCAAAGTACCCAAAAGCATTCTATGAAAGATTTCACTGAAATTCTCACCAAAAGACTAAAAATAGTTCTATCAGTAGAACTAACGTTGCATAATTTTTGTATTGCCACAAAATTTAATGTAAAAGAAAGTTTTTAGAAATCCTGTTTTAACACTTAAACCTAGATTATTTTGCATATTTTAGATTCCCAGCCTTACTTAGATTATTCTGTGTTTGTAGTATTACTGGCTAAAATATATGAGGAGTTTAAATTTGTAAGTGTCAATTAATAGCAGAATTTTTTTGCTACTAACACACTTGCTGCAAGTGATTTCCTGGCATTGATATGCGGCACATATGCTCCTTCTAAGAATAACTAAGAAACAATCTGCCTAGAAATTATCTACCCCGACTTTAGAAAGGACTGTTCATCTGTATTACCAAAACTGACAGCTGGTTCTAGCCTATTTACAAAAAAACACAAACCCCACTATTTTCATTACTGTTGCTGTTATCATGCAGAGACTTAAAAGAATGCAAATTCTATCAAAGAATCATCTTAGCATAACCATTCCTGTAATTAAATGTTATCATCCTAAATAATTTTATGCAAACTACATGATGAAACTATAACAAACCCAATGCTTATATCCATTGCTGACTTTATGAATAAGTAACTTGTAGTCATGTCTCCCATGCATGCTTTACAACAAAAAAGCATCTGCAATCCATCACAAAAGACTGTCATACATTTTTGGACACACAGTGTTATGCAGGTGTCTACCGACCATTAATTTGGCTTCCAGTTTTTGGACCCACATTCTGGGCTTTGTTAAATATTTGCTACCTTATCTAAAGCACACAGTTTTCCACCAGATAGCTTCTCTAATGAGTAAATGCCTGACTCTGGATCTGAATATACACCAATAATATCATCATCATATCAGCCAGCTGCCTGCTAGCAAGCCACAAAAAATGTCATTTGATAAGGCATAAAGCAAAACAGCCTGTGGAGAGCCCAGTTAATTTTAATTCTCTAGTTACAATATAAGACAATCCACCTGAATTTCAATTTTGTACTTTCAAAGGAATGAGGCTGAGAAATGTGTCTTTTCCTTTCTCCCACATGTACCTCAAATAAAACAGCATTTATTGGACCAGGGAAACAAATAGCAAACTTTTACATAAAAGAATGCCCATGTTAGATGTAAGTATCTTGGAACTAATTCCAGGGATAATTAGTTAAACAAAGGGAACCCCCCCACACAGGGAAGAACAAACAGACATTTCCTTTATATATACTACACTGTTCAGGAGGTTGTCTGAAGAGGCAAATTCTAATCTGTTCCCCAAAGCAGGCAAATGAGGATGTGAGCATATGTTTCTGCCACCTACATAAACATACAGAGAAGCAGATAAAAAAGGCAGAAGAAAGGAGCAGGTAAAGTTGTCTGTGTTTGTCTGTGTTTGACATGAAATAGGACTGTCATGGCTTATCAGGGAGACTTGTTCCTCTTGGATGTTTAGGGTCAAAGCATGGACTTGGGTATTCTAGATGGCAATTCAGAGCACTTTAAAAAGGCACCTGATCTAAATCATGCTCTCTCCTCTTGCTATATAAACCCAAATTAAGCACATAAAATAATAGAGCCCTTAGCTGGGCAATATTGGGCAGCTTGACAACTTTGGAGAACAAAGCAGGAAAAAAGGTAATATGTCACCCATAATATCTACTGCCTCTTTCTCTCACATTTTTTTCTAAATCTAAAAATAGGTATTGTTGATAGATATTTAGTGCCTGTCCCCTTCAAATCAATATCTGCTGTGGTAAATCTTACATCACCTGAGGAAATGGTTTTTGCATAGATTGTCTTGAAAAATATGATCTTTAAGCCAACCATATAAAGCAGAGAGCATCTATTTCTTTGTCTGAGTTGTATTATTCACAGGAAAAAAAAATGTTAGCATAAAAGGTGGGACCCAATTTAAGTATCTAAAAGCTATAAACATTAATTTAAGCCATCATCCTAAGCTCCCTTTGTAGCTGGAGCCCTTCAGAATGACCAGTGCATTGGATGCTCAGGGGAGGACTCACTCGTCAGAATGCAGGTGTCTGCTGTCACTTTTGGCACCTCAGATTACCAGGATGCATATCATATGGGAATGGGTGTCCCACCTATCTTGTATCCCATCTGACAAGGACATGCAGGTATTTGGATCTCAAGAAGCTCAAGATAACTGTTTTGGGGAAACTGAAACTTCATTTTTTGCTGACAGTAAGATGAATTGCTTGATAAAGAGACCTGTTTCCATTGATTATAAAATAAATCTGTGATAATCTGTTTGAAATGGAGGCCTAACTCTTAGATGTCTCAGTGAGAGCAAAAGAATCTCAGCTTCATGAAGCTTTGGTATTAAATAATGAAGTCAAATGAGCATCAAGAAATGCTGAACTGTGATTTTATATACGGTGTTGGAAGAATTATGATCAATAATGGGGGGGGGTTATCATTGAAGATGTGTCTGCTGCATTTTGTAACTATCTCTTTTCTCAAGAGCTTCTACAATCATTTTCAAAATCCTAGTATGGTATTTTGAAATGGATTTGACATGGAAGCAGTGGATGTAAATAATTTTTTCCCATTATCCCTACTTAAAGTGTAGAATACAAGGCCATTGTTATACTTTTTGCATTTGAAAGGAACAGAATACTAAAATAATTTATTCATTAAGAATTGCAAGCAATAATCTCAGATTTATGGATCTTAAAATTTATTTCAGGTGACAAAAAAAGGTTTTTTGTGTTAGTTTTTTGTCAGTCTCAGGGTTGTGCATTTCTTAACCTTGGATTGTATCTCAGAACTATCAACTGCCTTAGTGAATATTTCATTGCCGCTTGCATAGACATTCTGTTCATTATGGCACAGTCTCACACTATAGGTAGGTCAAAGAAATATATATTATATATGCACAGATATTGAGAAATAAAGTTGTCAGCATCATTCAGTATGTCACATAAATATTTCTCTTAGGAATTATCTTCTACTCTGTGGAGTTTTTTATTTGTATTCATGTCTCCTTTCTGATAAAATGCAAGATTATATAAATTCTGGTTTTCCCCCAGTGTCTGCAAAATATTATAATTCTGTTGTGCTTTTTGTACTTTCTCTACCGTGTACGTCCTTCACTGTTTTCTGAATCTCATCAATGTTTATTCCCTTTTTTAAATTAGTTTTTACCACTCCAATGCATAAACCTGGTCTTGCTGCATACTTTCTGTGGTTTGCTTATCTTCTTTCAATCCATGCAGAATTTCAACTTTAATTAAAATATTAAAAATGGCAACAATATTTACGAAATGATCTGGATTCTGGAGGTGATGATTTCAGGGTTTATGCCACGTTCATTTTTTTAAAGGAGACTAACATTTTATTTGCTCTTCTGACTCCGTATTCTTAGGTGTGTAATTCATACTAATTGCTACGAAAATATCTGATGTTTGTCCATACACAGCATGGTTAGACTAGAGAGCAAGGATATGTCCCCAATCAATCCTTTAAAAACACCTTCAAAGTTTTCTGCTGTCTATACATGGCCAGATGAGTTGGATACAACTCACAGATTTCTCGCAGTTTTTTACCTGGAACATACAACACTCCTGGAACATACAATGCAGCACTCTGTGGTCTCCGCTTTCATCTCAGAAGAAAGAAGACAATTTAACTAAAGTTACCAGAATGTTCCTGTATTTTTTGTCCTTTTCAGAAAACCAAGTTAGTGTAAAAACAATTGGTCAAACCCTTGTCCATAACTCAGAGAGAGAAAACTACCCCAAAGAAAAACAAACAAGTGTGTGCACTAGGTAGCAGCTGTCTTCTTATTAACTCACCATTCTTCTCAACCTATAGCATCCTTTCCCCCATTGTATTTTAAATTTGTAAATTAGCATGATCAGTAAATGAACTTGTCTCAGTATATTTGAATTTGGTTAAGTTTCATGCCACAATGTTTAAATCAGGAAATGTAAACGTGTAACAAAATTGTCTCTATTTGCCTGTGTATTTTCTAAGGAATGGAAATTTCAGAAATATTTTTTTTGGGCTGCATGACTCACAAACACCTTGTTTTTAAATGCTATGTCTTCTAGATACTGAGATGGAATAACAAACTGGGTAACTTTCCAAGTGTAAATGTTTGCCTCTGCATGACAGTAAATTTTTAACAATTTCAGAAGTGGATATCTCTACTGGGAAAAATAAAGATTTTGCTACCTTTTCTTTCTGTGTGGTGCTTTTCTTTCATGGTTGCTTGCTTTCTTGCAGGAATTACTTCCCAGTATTTCAGGAACTTTGATAGATGAAAAAATAATGCCACTGAGACACCCTTTTAATGGAAACCTTCCATTTTTTAATGGTTTTGCAGCCTAACATTCCAGGCAAGGCTAATTTCTACAGGCCGTGTCACATAGTTTGTCCCTATCCTTTAGAAACAGAAAAAAAAAAGTGTGGCAATTCCTCCATCAGGAATATGAATAGAGAATTGAAGTTAAAAGGTAAGATGCATTGCTGCAGCAACAGAGCTTGCAAATTGGAAGGCTAAACTGTTCCCAAAATTTCCCGTGGCAGGATATATCCTGGTTCTTGAATGAGGATGCTTAAAAATTAAATGCTCTGCATTTTAAATAAAGGAAAAGAAATCAAATAACCTGATTGGGAAAAGATGGCAAACAGTCTCTGGGATGCTGCGTATCATCAACCATATTTACACCACTTCAAGACCCACTGTCACACAACGAGGTCATACAGACAACTTTACCCAAAATGCACTCTCTTTAAAATAAATTTTCTTTCATTATCTGTAAAATAGTGAGATTATGGTGGCCAGCCATCCTGATGCCCCCAAATACTCATGTCACTGGCTGTTTACAATAACTCCCATCAGAAAAGGCTGAACTGCTAGGAATGTAGAAAGGGCACAGGTGAAAATCTACCAGCTACTGATTGAATATTAATTCTATTTACTTAATAAATGAGTGCTAGACAATCTAGGCAGCATAAAGGGCAGTGCTGGAGCAATTCCGATCTGCCAGATGGATAGATTTTCACAGAATCACAAAATAAGCTGAGCTGGAAGGGACCTGCAAGGATCATTGAGTCCAACCCTCAGCCCTGCAGAGCACCATCCCCAGAAGTGAGACCATGTGCCTGAGAGCTTCTTGAACTCTGTCAGATTTGGTGTTATCTGTGGCCACTTCCCTGGGGAGCCCATTCCAGTTCCCAACCCCCCTACGGGTGAAGAATCTTTTTCTAATATTGAACCTAAACCTTCCCTGACAGAACTTCAGGCCATTCCCTCAGGTCCTGTCACTGTTACCACAGAGAAGAGATCAGTGCCTGCCCCTCCTCTTCCCCTCAGGAGGAAGTTGTAACTGCAAGGAGTTTTCCCTTCAGCATCCTCTTCTCCTCCAGGCTGAACAGACCAAGTGACCTCAGCCACTCCTCACACGGCTTCCCCTCAGGACCCTTCACCTTCCTTGTGGTTCTTCTTTGGATGCTCTCCAATAGTTTAATATCCTTCTTATATTGTGATACCCAAAACTGCCCCCAGCACTCGAGGTGAGGCTGTCCCAGCTCAGAGCAGAGTGGGACAATCCCCTCCCTTGCCTGGCTGGTGATGCTGTGCCTGATGCACCCCAAGACAGGGTTGGCTGCCAGGGCACTGCTGACTCACATCCAGTTTGACTTAAAAAAACTTGCCATCGACCAGGACCTCCAGGTCTGTTTCTGTGGTGCTGCTTTCCAGTATCCCATTCCCCAGTCTGTCTGTACATCCAGGGTTGCCCCATCCCAGGTGCAGAATCCAGCACTTTCTGATGTTGACTTTCATACAGTTGGTGATTGCCCTGTTCTCTACATTGTCAGGGTCTCTCCGTGGGGCCTCCCTGTCCTCGGAAGAGTCAACAGCTCCTCCCAGTTTGTTTCACTGGATACAGAAAGATACATATTTTATCAAAAAATATGCAGAAATAGCTGAAATAACTTTCAGTATGAGGAAACATTATTAGAATCCACATGTTTAAGAAGAATTACAGAAGGAATAGACATTAAAACTGCTCATTATAAAAGGTAATACTATGCTAGAAAAAAAGGTCATAAGACTCCTTGTTTCAGAACTAGTTTGAAGGGCTTGAGAAGCCATTGAGAAGATGTAGGTCTCTGAAATTAATTTTTCCCTTCTTCATGAATACATGTAAGACCTTTCTTGAACCACAAGTTTATTTTTTAAATGGCAATGTAATCTCCTAAAACCATTATTTCTGTGCACTATTTCTCATTAATGGCAACACTGTGTTGTCTAAATGTCCAGACTTGGAGAGGTTGTGCAAAGAATACAAGAAATATAAAAAGCTGCAGTAAGAAAAGGCTGAATATTCAAAAGCCAGAAAATATGCTGGCCACATCTTGGCTCCTTGGCCCCTAAAAATCACAGAAGTCAGAGTCCCCGAGGTAACATCTCCCTGAATCAACAGCACAAGCATAGAGGATATCCTATAATCTTTCTCTTGTGTCCTCACAGCACACCATACGTGTCATATTAATTAAATATTAAGCATACCTGCCAGAACCAAAGGAACATATTCTGTGAAGTTCTAAGATTTAATTGATGAACTAGTTAACATTAATTAACTAAAAGCAGTGAACAACTTTTCACAATCAAATTGTTATTATAAACAATCCTTATCTACCCAAGATATCCCATAAATCTTTTTATAGGAAAAACTAACAGTGTAGAGCTCCAGGTATGTGACTGCATATTCCTTGACAATAGCATCTGTCTAAACATCTGCAAGTGCAGACCTAAGAAAATATAAAAATGAAAAACAGAAGAGTGGTCAGTAGTCAATAAGAAACTGAAAAACAAAATAAAATCAATGCTCAAATCAATACTTTTTATTCTAACATAATCTGTATTACTGAATATCAATATAGACTTGCAGAAAGTAACCCAATGTCCTTCTTAATTATAAATAAGATTTACTTTTTTTCCCTAAACTCCCATAGAATGTTCTTAAGCAGCTTCTAAGAAAACTCCAAACACAGTGAAAACTCTTGAAAAACACTCGTTTTTAAACCTAAGTCACTTAAAGCACACAATCATTTACATCATAACACAAGACACCATATCTATCTACACCTACATGTAAATGTAGGTATGTAAAGGAGTACTCAAATTGCACAGGGTCAATGAAACCTGCCCTGCAATATCCTTGAGGATGACAAAGAGAGCAGAGGAAAAGAGTATGGATCAGAAAATTTTAGAAGAGCACAAGGGGTCAGACAGATGGTTAAAGTTAGAGCAGCCCTCAAACAACCTTTTAGAGTATTTACTTTTGGTCCAATGATAGAAACCTTCACTGATTACAAGATCTTTTGGCTTTTTACTCATCTCTTTTCTGAAATAACAAACATTTGTACAAGTCTAAGATTGATGATGAATATATTCCCTTCCATTATCAGAACTGCCTGAAAAAGAGCATTTTTTTTAGCCTGGCTGGTTGGACAATGAACTCCCTGTGAGAAGTATTAGTGGCAAGGTAAGTGGAGATTTTTCCTGAGCTGTCTGCCAAGCAAAGAGAGTAAGCATTTAACTCCTCCAAATTGGAACCTTTTTCATTAAAAATTATAAAATTGAGAATCTAGTATTTTTCTCAACTACAGCCTCTAAAGTAGAATGTGCTTTTCAGTCATGCTTTTAATGTATGGCATAGTTCAGAGATGGATTTGAATCAAAGCAAAGACAGACTATAGCTGGTTTTAGGCAGATGAACAAAGGGAAGAGGCAGCCCCTGGGACTTGTCTGCCTTCATGTCATGAATAAGACACTTTAATATGGCTTACACTAGCGATTATTAAAATGATAGCATCATTCAACTATCCAGAACTTCCCTGAGACTTCCTCTGGGACTCAGCCCTTTTTAAATCCTCCATATTCTTGCCTTCAGTGCAGCTCTGTGGTTTTAAGGGACAGTGTCAGCTTGTCCTTACAGCCTGTATGCATTTCTGTTGTCTCTGCTTGGACAGTGAAAGAATTAAATAACAGACAAAACAGAATGGCTGAATAATTTCAGTGCTACACCCTTCAAGCCATCCTGTTGTCTCAGAGAAACACCTTCCAATCTAAATATTTTTACAACTCACAAAATCTGAAGAGGTAGTGCAGGTGCTGCTAGCTGATAATTGTTTATAGAAATCTAACTAAAGGTGATATTTCATACCAACGAAATCCAGTTTAGCTTAGTATAGCTCAGATATAGAAAGAAAATGTTCCCAAAAGAAGAATATGTGGGCTGACTGAGAGATGATTTTATTTATGGCTTCTCCATTTCTCATCTGAGTCACAGAGGGAAAGGCTACTGTTGTGCAGTATAATGACTGCACAACAATTTGGAGTAGCACCACCTTTGAATACATGTCTGAGTGTGATTGAAATATGTAGTTCTTACTCACACCAAGCATGAAAAAACTGATAATT
Source organism: Peucedramus taeniatus (assembly GCA_013400575.1). NCBI lineage: Eukaryota > Metazoa > Chordata > Aves > Passeriformes > Fringillidae > Peucedramus > Peucedramus taeniatus. The sequence goes on along the minus strand of WBNO01025914.1, from coordinate 303,671 downwards.
AATAATGTTTAATAAAACAATGATCACTGACACATGAAGTTTGCATTTTATAGAGCACATTAAAAATACATTTATCTTGTAATGATAATTTTGAACCCATCACCATTTACCATTTCAATTAATTGAGGTAAAAATAATAAAGTTTTTATGGATTTCTAACAGCCCAATTGTATCAGTAATTCAAATAGCTGTTCAGTTAAAACATTCAAAAAAAATTGTAATTGAAATAACCATAAATCTGTTGACTTCAGAATGATAATTAATTTCAATACTTTTATTTTTTCATTTTGTCATCTTGGATACATTTTACTTGTTTTTGTATTTTATTACATAGTATGTTGCATGCTTGCATTCTGGAACTACCCTTGAAAATTCCATCCTGTAAAAATAATTTCTTTAGAGAGGCTTTACCCAGAGTGAGTCTGTCTCCTGCCAGAAGAAAACCTGGGTTCCCTGGTGTGGTGCTGGAACCAGAGTGAAGCTAGGTCATGTTTTTATAGCTGAGTGAATGCCTGTGTGCCTGGATGTGTGGGTGGGTGTGCTGTTCCCTGCCTACACTACTGAAGGTCATTTCTCACTGCATAAAAAAAGGCAAACTTCAATATTAGCCACTGCATAGGACTAATTTTCCATTTAGGCAGTAAAAATTAAAGAAGCAGATATTTTAATTAGAAAAAAAAATCTTTTGCTATTAAGATCATTTCACTGGGAAATTTCCATATGTCTATTTAAAAAAAAAAATTGAATAGGATCCAGGTTAGAAATTGAAATTAGAAATAAGAAGAGAACATTTTTTTAGTTGAACCTTCCAGAGTTGATTCATATAAAGTAAGAAAAGGAGGATTTCCCAATATTAGAGTTTGATTATTTAATTTTCTAGTCTATTTCCTGTGAATTGTGTATATATATCAACCACTAAAGTATTTTGTATCAAGATTACTGATCTCAATAAATATGAAAATTTAACTATTATGAAGACCTAAGGAGACGAAGCAGCAACTTAGGAATATCTTCAAAACCATTTCTTTTCTTGTGGCAGAGGTGCTGTGAATATCTATTTTTGCATTCCATAGTAAAGTGGATTCCTGATTCTTTTAAAGAAAATGCTTCTTTTAGCCACAAATATAAAAAGATTTTTTTGACATGTGTGTGGAGCCAAAGTTGCTACCAGATGTGAGTAAAGTGACAATATTGCAGTGATGAGATTGAAGTTAGAGCAAAGAATTACTCAATAGTGCAAAATTACTGGCAGGAAGGAAAAAAATACTTCCTAAGAGCTGGATGTCACTGTATCTGTACCCTGTTTTGACCAATTAGCCTCCCCTTTGTCCAGGTGATGTAAACACATGTATTCCATTGGATTTAGGTCTGTGCCCAGTCTCTTGACCAATAAGGTTAATGTACAGACAAGTCTTCTTGATGAAGACTTATTTTTTATTTGTCCTTTAGTAGTTTTATAAAAATATAAATACTCATTTATGTTTGAAGAAAGCCCTACCAGTTACAGTGACCTCCTTAACCAGAAGCAAGCTATCATCTGCCACCTACTATGGATTTCAGTTCCCAGAGAAGAAACACTTAAAGTGTGAAGTGCTCCATCACGTACTGCCAAGCCAAGGCAGGAGAATAAGAACCTGCCATCTTCCAGCCCAGTCTGTTTCCCAGCCTTTCCAGATGTCTATTTTACTACTTGCTGATCCTGCTTGCTTAATTGAAATTCAATTCAACAGCTTTTACAGGCTTATGCAGTTCCCAGCATTACACAGAAGGTTGAGGAATAATACACAAATGAAAGTTTACAGGATAAGCCCCAGAGTACAGTAATGATGGGAGAATGCAGGGGTGTTACTTTTATTAATCTCAGACTTGCCAAGAACTTTAGTCATACACAACAATAAATGATATCTTCCTGGTAGGCAGTGTCATTCATTGGATCACAAAAATACAGATTCAGAAAGAAGTCAGTCTATTTTCGAGCCATCAAAACAATGACAGCTGCAACAGCAATATTTTAAGGAGACCTAAAGCTTGATTTACTTCATCATTTTTATACCTGAAATGGGATTGCTTGTACAGTTGCATGCAATGCTGCCACAAGTGTACATATTTCACAATCAAAAACAACTTCTTTGTTTTCTAAGCCTGATTGCATTAAAGTGAGTGTTCCTTTGTGAGAAATTACTGGCTGATTTTCTGCCACTTCGTTCAATTCTAAACAAGGCAATTATTTTTCCTGAAGAAGAAATAAAAGTTTATTTATGGTCTTTAGAGCCATGATATTCTCCCTAGTGGCATATTAAGTGACAGCCTGAAAGATTTTAGCAGAGTCATATTAAGATTTCCTTCTTTGTGTATTTGAAAAAGGTGCTCTTGAAACAGATCTCTGAATACGTCTTTGAGTCCTTGAAAGTATAATATCTCTGAGGGTGCATAAAAAAGAATTCAGAGTATTTAATGTGAACAAATGCCTGGCAAAATCTTACATAACACAAGCACAATATGCAAATCCATTAAAGGATGAAGTGGAACTTGTTAGATGCAAGTCAAAGAAAGCATTAGGATAAGTCACAGCTAATAAAATACCAATACAAATAGGTGCTGAAGTTTTAAACTCGATTGGGTTAATTAGAATGGGATCATTCCATATCATTCAGGAGTAGCAATTTTACGTGAGGTGAGCAAACACCAGAAATTTTCATTCTTCTTCTTTTTTTTTTTAAGTTTACTTATGTGGGGTTGAAATTTTTCTTTCTTCTTATTATTGCTGCATCAAGAGATTGAATATTGCAAGCTGGAAAACATTGATTACATTAAAATAATTTTGAATATAGTTTTCAATGTAGAAATGAAGACTTTTTATTAGCTATCAGGCTGGAAGCAGCCATTAATAAATGGAAAGGCAATGCAGAACAATATTCAGCAATTATTGTGATTGGATTAGGTTCCCCCATCTTTTTTGCTAAATCCTCTATTTGACATCACTCCTTTAGTGGAAAACAAGAGCAAGAACAATTTGCTGTATGGAAGTTAACCTGTCTTTCAGACATCTCTTCAATCTCCTGGCTTTGAATGCTCTGCTTACAGAAGGAGCTCTCAGCTCACTCTCTAGGATGTGGAAAGGTCCATTCCAAGCTTTTAAGTTTTCTGTACATGACAGAAAATTTCAGTTTGAATAGAGGGTTTTTGGAAGTAAAGCTATTTCTTACTGTGTTTGCCTAATCCCAAACACATTAAAAGCCAGTGACTTGTCTTGGTCAATGTGCATGTGGATGGTGCAATTAGTAAAACTTAATAACACAAAATGCAACCCAGATGAAACAAAGTTTTTGCGTCCAAAAGTGTATATGCTCCTATTTGTAAGTACTTTGTAAGTCTGCTTGATAAAATAAAGCTGTCAGAAAATATGTGTCAAAAATACCACTGGGAGATGAGAATTATTCCTTGATTGCAAAGTCAGTTGGGAAAAGGGCTCAGCAGGCCCCACCAGACCTGGGTTATCTTCTTTTTCTGCTATTTCCACAATCCACACTAATGTTAGACTCCTGTTTGGACATGTGTCTGGGTTTTTTTTTTCTCCACCTAAGCTAAGATGACAGGGGCTGTTGGCTTGTGAGTGCAAATGGAGCACATTCTTGGACTTAGCGCCTCAGGGGCAATCCTGGATGCTGTGGGTTGTATATGGCCTTTCAGACAAGGATAACGTGACACTTGTTAAGTTCTTCACGATGTGGATCATCCTGTATAGGTCTAGATCTAAAAGACATATCTCAGTTGAAAGGGAAAAAGTTCTCTTCTTTAAAGAGGTGCTGTTATTAACATCCTCAGCTGCCACCAGAATGGATGTTACACAAATGCTTAGAACTCTGCATTTTGAAGCATAGCAATATGAGTAAAAAATGCAGTCAGGCCTCCAAGCCCTACTTATAAAGCCTAGAGAAAGACTGGGCTTGGTCCTTTGTCCTGACTGACTGAACGGGTCCTGAGGGACAAGTGTTGGCAGTGAGCAAGAGACACTGGTGTTTCCCAGGATCCCTAAACATCTCAAACACCAATTTTAATGTATTTGTCAAATCTTTACCACTGTGGAAGTGTCAAATAAGATGACAAATATATATTTGATAATGACTTTGTCACCTCTTCTTCTAACTGCCACTTACCAGCCTATTAAAAATTGCTGCTCATTCCTCAATGAGCTGGCACATTTTGTGTTCTGAATAGCTGATAAATATCTTGGGCATGAGAAGTGTTTGATCATTATGAATTCACATGCCATTAATTGTAATATACTGATGTAAGGAATTCATCTTATGTTCATGCAGCTGTCATGTGTACTGCCAGGGGTGTTATGTTCTAATTTAGTGCAAGTCAATGGGCATAATAAAGGTGTTACTCATCAAATCTTGAGCATGCTATATTTTTGTACCCTGTACAACCAAACCACAGGGTAGATGTAAATTGCTTCACACTGACATTGATATGCTATAATTTCTTGGCATCTCCAATGTCTATGCATCATGCAGACAGACTGGTAGATCAGCTAGAATAAGTAATTAAATTGCATTTTGTTTTTAGCAGAAACTGAGATTGGCTTACACTTTTGCCTAAGCTGAATCCATCTGCTTATTGTTATAGAATTAAAGTGGCTATAAGATGAATTGGTTTCATATCTTTAGTTTCTTCAAGCTTCTAATATCTGCAAATTCTGTTGTACTGCTAAGATATTCTGCCATGTTTTCAAATTGCAATACACACAAAGATTGCTGAACTATTTTTTTAATAAAATAGCTAAACAAGAAAGATAATAATAAATAGAAGTGTATTACAGGATTCTCAAAATCCTGTCTTTCGGGCCCACCACAAAAGATGAGATTTGTGGCATGCCCATAATGCACTAAATTCAAACTGTTTAATACTCATGTGAAGAAAAAGAAATTAATTTCAGGAGTCAGGAAGTCCCTGAAGTGTGCTGCCTCTGTTCTAAACCTCTGGTTCTGCTATATCACCATGTTGTGACTGATAATGAACAAAAGAGCCTTTCAAGGGCTGACAGTCCATATGTGACTTGTAAAGTGAAGATGTGATGGTGCTCAAGAAATTAAGATTAATTAAGAAACTGACTTAATTCATGGGTAATACAGAGTGATCAGCTCCAATGAGAATATCAGTTAAATTTCAGCATGGCTTATGCCTATTATAGATATTTAAATTCTCTATAAACCTAATGTATGTACTATTAGTATTATCTATGAAAAATAAATCATGTGTTTTCATGAACTGTAAATCTTGACAGAAACCAGCTATAGATCACTAGACTGAAATGTAAAATTTCTTCTTTAAAAAAATTTTGGACACTTCTGGCATAGGGAAAAAAAGTATCCTGCATAGATTATTTTTATTTGTAAATTTGGATGGAATAAACCTCCGAGGGAAAGACATGATCACATTTATGCTTTTGTACAGCATTAAATATTTAAATGCAGTTTGGTGTACACGGATACAGAGTGTATCCCCTGAGTAGTTAATAGGCAACAGTCCCTAGCTTAGTCCAAAACAAAATACATTAGAAAATTAATACAAAAGTTTGGAAATTAATTTTTGAGAGTCCTCAGCTCAAGAAGGAACAAAACCAAAACGTACAGAAAAGTTAGACAAGTGTTTAAAAAACTTGATTAAAACCTACCTCAATGCATTGGTTAAAGCAAGGGTTCAGATGAAGACATAAATTGTGTCTGTAAATTGTGTAAAACTCAACCAGAGCTGGGAATAATTTAAGTCTCTTCATCCATGAGAGCAATTAAAGCAGCCAAAAAAGCTTTTTTCCCCCCTAACACTTTCCAGCTGCTACAGTACCTGTAGAAACTCCTTGTGCAACACGGAGGGTACCTCCTTGCACAACATGAAAGTTTCTGCTAAGTACCAGTGTACAAGCTGCCTGCTCTGGATTGGGCACCAGCTCCTGGTGATGCCTGCTTCTCCAGGAACCCCCTTTCCAGGTACATCCAGGGGTAACTCAGACCAGGAACAGTGAAACAGCAAAATGCACAGGAGGCAAAAAGCTGACTGAGAATAATGGACTGGGCTCTACTTCTGACAGATCTTGCCAGAGCTATGAGCTGAACAGCTGGGTTTTGTATCCATGTTAGCCTGTAGCTGAAGTTAGAAGGGAATAACTTCCAAATCCATTCACAGATTACTGCTTGAACAACCAGGCTGTTGGCTAACACCCACAGTGAGCACTCTTGAAATTGTGCTACTATGCAGCTAAAAATGCAACTATCCTTGAGCCAAATTCAAGCAACCAAATAGAAATAGAACTCTATAACCTAAGAGTTGTTATGTTTTGCTCTGTGAGATTGTGACCTCGTTGCTGTCATTGTTTGCCCATGTGGAAAAGAGTAACTCAAAATTAAATAAAAAGAAANGGTTTGGTTGTTTGGTTTTTTTTAAATAATAATGCTAAGACACAGAGAGATTTATGTGGAATTGCTGAGATCAGAATCCTTTGTACATAGGAAGTTCTGAACACTCTCCAAATATAAATAATAGTATATCACATCAGACAAAGACTCCTTTCTGACAGAGTTCGTTTTCCTCCTGAGATAGCAGAGATAGTTTCTAACAGTGCAGTCTGAATGCAAAACAAAAGGCCAGTGCCCTCTGACCAGTGGAGATGGGAAAAAGGCCACCCTAATTAATGGTGTTACTCATTTGCCTAAAAACAGCTGGGAATTTAATTAGTTCTGTGGCTTGTTAGTTTTGATGGATATCTGCCCTCTGCCACGGAGCAGCTGTTATCTCACCTCCAGCTGCTTCTTGCAGCTCAGCATCCCCCAAGCTTTTTGGAGCCAGTCCCTCTGCTCCTGCCTTGAGAGGCACCTCTAGCCAAGCCCTGTTTCCTCAGCAGAGCTCACTGGTGCTGGGCTCTGCTCCCTCCTTCCCTTGTAGCCTCCCTGCCTGCTGCAGATGTGCTGCAGATGTGTGCTGCTGCTTTGGTCTCCCCAAAATGGTTCTCCCTCCCTGCTTTTCACCTGATATTTAATGGCATGATGTTAACACAGAGAACTGTGCCAACAAGCCCAGCAGAACTTAAAACTGGGTCAATCCTGTTTTTTGCTCATCTTGGATGTAACCTCTCCTCATGGGTGAACAGCCCTAAATGTGCTGCTGCAAGAGGGGACACAGCAGATCTAAAGAGTTCACTGTTATCAGCTCAGGCAGAGATGTTCCTTGTGAAAAGAATGGGGGAAAATTATATTTAAATATATATCTATTTAAAATTAAGAAATTATTATGAGAAAGTGAATTTCTGGTCAATCTGAAACAGAAATTGTGTTTTATCTCACAGGCAGAAAATATAAAATGTTTCAGTTAAGTGCTTAATTCAGTCCAAAGCAAAGTTTTAACTTTTTTTGCCTGTGTATTTGGCTAAATTCAAAACAAACTATTTAAATGGTTTTATTCTTCTATTTTCAAAAATTTTTGATCTTTCTATTTTGGATCTATAAAATCTTCTGATTTTCTAATAATTTTGGTACTTTTTAAGGTACAGTTCTCAGAAAAAAAATAATTCACAATAACAGTTTTGTCCAAGTATGTCATTAACCATTTTACTCCTTCTTTTCCCCTTAGTGAACTTGTAAATTAGGTGGTATTGCAAAAGAAACCTTGTTGTTTTCTAACTGAATACCCTTTTAAACTGAGCCATTGCTTTAAGTTTGCATTAACAAGGTCTTTCTCTATAAGAAAGGGGTGGAAATATAACAAAAGGGTTGTAATAATATTTATATTTCTGTAAATTTAAAAAATCTCCAACATATTTAAACCACTATCCAACCAGCCTGTGCTTCCTGATCTAGCACTGGATATTGTAATTGTTATATTATTATATTATTTTTTATTATCAGTAGTGTTAAATTTGGGGTTAATTTGGCTCAACATGCTCAATATTTTTGTACAATGCTCTTGGACATAGCAAAACTTGCTTAAGAATAAAAGAGAATCTTCTCTTAGGACTATTTCTTATATGAATAGACTTTTCTTTTTTGGATTTTTTAAATGATTCTAAACTTGCCCTTGTCATCCACAGAAGAGAGAAAAAAGCATTTTTAGATGTTTTACTGGATGGACTCCTTTGTGACTGTGCTCACAAAGTCATTTTTCACAGATTATACCAGGCCACATACTAATAACATATGCATACTCACTACCAGCTTGTCTGGAACAAATGATAATTTTGACACTCTCTAATGCATCACTTTCACTGTGTTTAAGGATTTATTATCCTGGAAATGGGCACAGCCACTGTAGGGAAATCAGATTTTAGAGACTTTCAGTAATCTTCTGAAATCTCTTAATCAGCATTTCAGTTCTTTAGCAGTTTAAGTGATTCTCAAAGATAAATATACAGAAAAGCCAATCAGCTCTAGCTCGACTTTTTGGTTCGCATTTTTGCCAAATCTCTTTTTAGGCAATTTCTTTGTAGGCTTGAGTGCATTTCACCTTCCTAAAGGTAGAAATTAATTAAAATACAAGAGTTGATAGCATGGCCCTCTGTGACCCAAAAATAAATTTTTTGGGAGTAATGAAATACTGACTTCAAGTGGCAAAGGCGTTGCTCTTCAGTCATTTAAACACTTCCCATTTAGCCTCAGCAAATTTTTGTGGTTCTTTAACTAAACTAATCACTACTCAATTTCTTCTAAGTCTTAGTAAGTTTCATGCTGGTGAAAACTTACAGGTGTTTTAAACTCCATCAGCAGAAACAAAACATTAATTTCCCCTGTATGTTTGGAGCTTTATTTAAAATGTACAATTTACGAGGTAACATTTCAGGCTCCATCAAACCTTTCTGAAACAGGTAGGTTGGCATATTTTCACACAGGACAAGGCTCCTCAGTGCTTTTGGACAAATGTCTCTGTGCAGGTGCAGTTTGAGCAGGAGCCCACACAGTGCAGTCAGAGGGGCCAGAAGAGGCTGGCAGAATTGCAGGGCTGGTCACAGCACAGCAGGGCACCTTGCAGAGCTACTGCTCCTCTCCAGCTCCAGAAATGTCCCCATGTCAAACTTATTGAGTGTCTCACTCTCCTCTTAATTAACTGGTTTTAGTTTTTGAGCCCAGGATTATGCCAAGATGATCTAGTACAAAAGACCAAGGAAACTCAGTACATTCTGAAGAATTTACATGTGACTCACAGGGAAATAATCTAGAGGGAGGACTCTCAGCTTAACATTGAAGATATTTATATGAAGACGGAAACTCTTTTTTTTTTTTCTTTGTCTGATTACCTTGAAGCTCAAGAACATTAAAAAAAAATCCATGAATCCATAAAATCCTATTAGAGGTATAAGAATGATTATTTTTCTTCTTTCCTCCCTCTGCCCCCAAATTTAAAAACCCTGAAATAATCTTCAGAACCCAAATTGTAAATTATTACCAGCCTGAAATGGACTAATACTATTTCTTCTTATAACTTTCAAAATCAAGTTTCACCAAGTAAAAAGAGTTCTGGACACTGAAAATACAGCTCTTGGTCTAAAATTTGTTCTCAGACAAAATGTCAAACATAGTCAAGAATTGGAAAACTGTCATTAAATCTCACAGATTGCAAAAATCTCTGAGTAGGCTTAATGTTTTTCACCAAAACAGTTACACAGCAGTCAAGTTTGCAAGTGTGAGAATCTTGTAAATGGAGGCTATGGCACTAGCAAGAGGTAAAAAAAAATCCTGTGAGACCTGGCATAAGACTGTGAAACAAAGTATGATGTAGTTACATACATGTGTAATGATTTCAAACCTAAAATCCTGAAATGCAGTCATTTGAAAACTTTCCAGAATTCTTTTAGATCTTTGAGATTCCTTTCCCTGCTCTCAGTTCACCCTCTCTATTCTGGTACTTGGTCCTGATCTCAAATGTAATAAAAGGAAAGTAACTTTCTGCTCATACAGAGAATGAAAAAAGTTAGGGTGGCATTTTTACTTGTTCCATTTTAGGAGAAACCCTTGAGACAACTTTGGCACTGTACACATGTCAGTGCAAAATGACAGCATGGAATTGGCAAGTTCTATAGGTTTAACTGAAAATTGAAGTACTCCCATATTTAAATGTCTTTAGGCCTTTCATGGCTACCTCCACTGCATTAAACCAGCTCACAAATTTTATGCACCAAAATTTTCTATTTTCCCTTCTGGACTTAAAACATCTCAAATACAAAGCTCTAATGCTTTTATAATTTGTAAAATAGAGATATTAATGGAATTTTTTTGAGTCAAAATATTTCCACATCTCTCATGTATATATGTATTATTAAAAAGTAGCCATATCACTAACAATCAGATAACAAACTGAATATTCTGCTTAAAATAAAAGCTAAACCTTTCAAAAAACTGAAATATAAAAACAGAATTTAAAAACACAAAGGAGAAGAAAACTTGGTCATAAAACACTACACATTTTTCAGAATGAGTTTCTATATGCATGTGTGTGCACATATATGTTTGTAATTTTTGTCATGCATCCTATAGTTCTAATTAAAGGAACATTAGCAAACTCACAGAAATTTTATTCTGAGTAAATATTAAACATGGTTATCCTCTTTCATTTCTCTTTTCCTGTCACTGCTGCTTCATGTGTATGTCCATCATAAGCTCACCTGTAATATCTGATGCTACTGATTTCAAATTATTTATAAGAATAATTTTATATTATTTTATAAGAACAAATACTCATCATAAAAAAGTTATCAGATATATCTATTCTGAGAATTCAAAAGTTAGGAAAGAAGTAGAGAGAACTAAGGGTATCTATCATACTTTGACATTAATGCATTTTTTACATTAATATATTGAGGTTAGTGAGTAATCTTGAGGCTTTCCACATTTGCAAAGTTTCACTCATTTAAATGTGGAATGCTTTGCAATTTCAAGTACAAAGCCCTACCTCACTTCCAGTTTAACATACTATTTATCTAAGCATATAGAAAGATTGTTGTTGGATGTGTGGTAATGTTGGGGTATGTTTTTTTTTTTTTTTTTCAGGTGAACATCCTGTAGTTCTTTTCCACTAACAGCAGCAGATCTCACTCTAAAGAACTTCCTTTTGTGTGTATCTCTTACTTCCAGGTGCTAGAAAACCTGTGCAATGTAACAGCCTAGTCTAACATAGTGCTTTATATTAATGAGACCCCTCACATCCAACTGAAAAGACATGACATTCATTTAACTGTGTATGCTAACACTAAATGTGTTCTAATGCTGAAACTGTAATGAGAAATGGAATTTCTTGCGTGACACCATGGCAGTTTTGATAGTGAAGGAATAAAATGCTAAACATTGAGAAATAACCACCTCATAAAGAAACAACAGAGAACATGGTTGTCCTAACTACAAATCTTCAGTGTAATGACAGCAATTGCACTTTGGGTTTCCCTCATTTTCATTTGGAACACTAGTGCATTGTGACTTTTTAAAAATTTTCATTCTTTCTCTACACACGGTTTCTACAAGAGTACAAAAATGTTTCTTCTAGACAACATCTACCTGCAAAAGGATACAAATAATGATCAGCAACATTGTTCAAAATCACCATTCTGAGAAGCTGGAGGAATTTGGAAGAGTTATTTTTTTCCCTACACAAGTGTGCTAGCCCCAACTAAATTAGACAGAGACAATTAGGTAACAGAAAGGGCATAAAAGCCCTCAGGAAAGGAGCAATAAATTAATGTCTCAAATTTTGAATACTTAGCTTATATTAAAGCTGTAAGAGCATGCGAGAAAAACTCTCACTTTTTTCTTTATTTTCTCTGCTCTCAAATCCTAACACAGATGTTTAACTGGATGGCTAAATATATACATGTCATGCCTATTTCTTTAGTTATATTGGGACAGGAATCCTCCTTTTAATAAATATGGTGGATCAAAGAGTGTATGTCTCCAGAATTACCTATTTTCTAACTGATTTATGTGATGTTTCCTGCTGGATACACATGTACTGACTTTTTGTTTCCCATTTAAGGTTACAAATTAAATGAAAGGTGAACATTGACAGTGATCTCACCAAGTATCACCTTATGATTCTGTATCAGTTTTAAATTTTTGTTTGCAACAATCACATCTGAGCTTTAGAAAGGCATATGGATTTGACAGGATCGTTTTGATTGTAAGACATAAGCCAGTTCTGTTTATGGGAATTTGAAAAAAAAAAAAAATCTTACCCACTGCAGTCTAAGTTCTATTTTATTTAACATATCAAAGGGCTAAAGGAAGAATGTCAAGCTTGACACTGAAATGTGTGCTTTGCCTAACATAAAGAATGTCTTTCCTGCAAAGATAGAAAGCAATTCATAATCAAACTTCAGGAAACTAGCTAATGTGCTAAACTGGGCTTTCATGGAGCTTTAATTTCCAAAGCAACTAAAGGCAGAAAAGAAAACCTTTCACTGAAATAACATGTGCAGGAAACATGTGCATGTATTTGTTAGTTCCTTATATATCAGGTATTCTGATACTTGATGTTAAGAGCATTACTGAGAGTTATAAAACACTTCTGAAAAGTTTAGATTTAGACATGGCATTTATATTCAAGTTACATGAGATATGTATTGAATTTAATGAAATGTTTGACAATCAGCATTCATCAGTATCTGACAGTAAAATTTGTACTATATGAGACTTTAATGTAGCCTTAGTTCATACAGTATGAATACTGACTGCACTGTAATAGCTTGGAAAAGAAGATCATAACAGAATAGTGTCAAAAATAGAGATGTTAGAAACTTATAACACTGTAACTATTGCAATTATGAAAGCTATACTGGCAAAAGGAATGCAGTAATATACTTGGAAAACATTACATTGGCTCGCATTTTTTTTTTCTTAAATTTCTAAAAAAATGTGTTCTTGTGAAAATCATGTCTGTTAGCTTTTTCTCCTAGAAAAGGCTTTTCTCTGTCCTTATTTTTATTTGTGAGCTATTTATACAAAGCGGTAATTTTCTCTCTTAGCTTTCATTTTTTTTACTTATTTATCACCTAAAAACAGAATTAAGGTATTATTTGGTAGATGGTAACAGCATCAGCTAAAAATGCACCAGTCACTGAAAGTTTCATTTCCTTTTCATTTGTGACTGGATAGATTTATCATACATATGCTATTTCTTGACCTAAGCTATAAACAACTGGAAGGAAGGAATCTTAAATTGGCCAGAGTTTGGAAAAAATATATAGGCATTTTACTGTAATTGACTGTGCTACTGAGATTAGAATTGTTGAAACTAGAATTTAAGCCTTCATTTATCAGACAAAAAGCTAGTGAGATGGAAAGGAACTAAGTAATTACCTCAACAATTCATCTGCCAAACCTTTTGCAATTCTTCAACAAGGGTTTACTGAACAGGGACTCCAATGCACAGCAAAGACTATGAAGAAGTGATGCTCATTTTGGTGGACCTGCATTTAACAGGACTGTGTTTTTTGAAATGGCATTCCATATTTAGTTTTCCCCTTTATCCAATATTTTAGTATTGTCCCCAATCAAAATAGACTTAGATACCACATGAATTAGAAGTCACTCTAAAACCCCTGAGATTGTCACTAGCAGTAAATGCTGCCATATAATAACAGCTTAGCAAACTTCTGACCTGCATTTATTTTAAGCAATTCAAAACTGAGAAGCAAAAATCAAAGGAAACTAGGGTAAAAGATACAGGAACATCTTAAAAATAATTCTTCAAAGGAGTCTCAAATTTAACTAAGATATTTTTAAAATATTTAATATTTAATTAGATGGAATCAGAATACACGCTAATTGCAAATTTGCCTCTGAACTAGCAAGACTACTTGAGTAGATATTGAAAAGTTCATTTTGCAGATTGCTAAAAGATCACCAAAGATTTAGTGAGAAACTTGGTCTTTCAAATAAGATGTCAGATGATATCTGAGCACTCAAGTCCCAAATTGTGACCTATAAATCCAATTATTTTAATATTCCCACAAAACTAATACAATTACAGCAAGTAAACTGATACTGTATGCATTGGACTTGGGAACCTATCTTCATCTTGGGAGCTGAAATGCTATAAAAAAATTATTCTTGGTGATACCATAATTTATACAAACATTTATATGTGACATTACCACGTACAAATGCTTTGTTGTTCTCTTGAATTAATATAGGCAGATTAGAAAATTTGCTGGCAACTCGATTAAAACATTAGTGGCTTTTAAACGAAAAGTTTTAAAATGACAGTGACTCAGTGAAGCCTGATGCAATGCAATGCAGCAAAGAAACATGACACAGACTTGGCCAGAACTGATTTTTGCCAGTCAGCTATTAAAATGTAAGTGACTGTCCCAAGTACTGGACACTCCCTATGTCTCATTAGTATACAATGCCTCAGCTGTTGGCCATTACTTACTATCAGCTAGCCTTTTGAGTATGGAAAATAAAACTGAGTTTTAGTATCCATCTTTACAATGACACCTGAAAAAATCAGGGCTTTTTGAACACTTTTTTTTTTTTATATATAAAGCAATGAAAGTGATAGATGTAAGGCTCCCAGCAGATGGCCTGGATCGTGACTATCCAGCCTAAGATCAAAAGAGCATTTATGCTCCAGTACTTTCCAACATTTTTATCTTAACATTTCACAGAGGTCAGACTCTAGGGAAACCAATTTGTCTGTCTTGGAGGTCTCAGTCAAATTGTCTTTTGAAAATCAATCTTATCCTTTACTTCTTTTGCTTATTCCTGCACTATATGCTGTCACACTTCTCTACACAACCATGCAAGCAAGGAAAGGCTGCAACTTGAGTCTATTTTGCTGGAGCTGAGAAAGATAGGCACAATGACCTACCTGCAGACCAAGTAGAGTACCAAAAATTGAGTTATGGTCAAACTGAAACAAAGTAAAAATATGTGTGGGTTTTCTCCCCTTTCTCTAATTTTTCAGGTGCATGCTACAGAGGGCTTTCTCTGTGATGTCAGAGGGTTAGCCTGGCTGTTGGAACAGCAGAGAAACATTATTACATGTTTATCATTTTGGAGAGAATAGAGTTATACATGAATACAGAATAGCACACTTGTAGTACTTTGCTACTGTATTTCTGACAGGCAGAGGACAGCTAAAACAGTTCTATATAGACATTTAAGATGTGTATTTAAACAACTTTGTCTATTTAATCATAGACATTATAAGTCTTAAAGCATGAAATATATGTAAGTTTTTCTGGACAAAGCACTGAATCATCATAAATGGGAACCAAAGAAATTACATTATTGGACTTTGAATGACTTTGTAACAGTAACTCAAAATAAAAATTTAATTCAGTTCATATTTTTCATAGATATTTGTTATTTTGTTTTGACCATAAAACAGTTGTGTTATAGTTGTAAAGAGTATTCTTTATTTTATGACAGAGAAGGTTATAAAATCTTCATCAAGACTCAAAGATTTATTGTATTATGGCAATCTATTTTTGTTTGCCCTGAAACTACATTGGCAAAGCTGGTACATTCTGTAGAATTTCTGTTAAGAATTTCTACATCTAATAACTATGATAAATACATAATCCACTTTTCCAGACTTAAATTCATGATTTCTTTAAATATAATATTCCTTTTTGCAATTCTATGTAACATGTCAAGAGCCTACTCATATTTTGGTGGTAAAACCAAGTTATTTCTGTGCATGGTAGATGTGTAAAAAATACATCTCTTTCTCATGAAAAATACATTAATTGTAGGAAATCACTGACCTGTTGTGTTAACAGCCTCTATAAGATAAATCAAATCCTTTCACTGTTACTAGTTTCAAACAAAAAGTAAGATGTGCTATGCTGAGGCAACTCCTGAAATACACAGTGTTTACCAAGTGATTTGGAGTCAGACCTGTGTCCACACGAGACAGATCTTTATTCAGCTGTAGGAATATGTAGCTCAGCCTGAGACTCTCATGCTCCAGAACACACATCTCCCAAGGAGGCTTCTCCTCATCTCTCTGCTCTGTCTGTGCCTGTCCTCTCAACTCAGCCTGACAGTGCAGCAGCTCCCCTGCACTGCCCTCACTGGGTGTTTCATGTGTGTATGTGATGTAAGGGCTTGCAGGTTTCTACAGCTGAGCTGCAATCATCTCCTATATTAGCAATAATTTAGCTACTTCAACAGTTTCTCTTTTGAATAAAGGATTTTTTCCAATAGCTTTATAATTCCTGGTTCTAGTGAGCTCATGTCTGAGAGCTCATCACATATTCTCCAAGGAAGCTCTTCTGGAGGAGCAGACATTTGTTTCCTTTCTATTGACTAGTGAGATTTTTCTAGTATTTTCCTACCAATATAGCTAAGATCTGATCAAGTCATCATAACAAGCAAAACTCTAATTTAAGAGCATTATTCTCAACGTACCTGGTCCAGAAAAGCTCCAGAAATATGGAGGTAAAACAAATTCCTAAGAGTAACTTTTCATCTGGCAAAATACAAGAGGATTCTGCTATGCTCAAGGATTGACAATCCTTCTGTCAGGTCCTTTGGAGGGAAAAAAAAGTCATTGAGAAAAGCATTTACATACTCTACTTTATATAAAGTACTTTTAACATGAGGATTTTCTTTAAAAGTGGAAAAGATTAATCCTCAAGGAAATTTTAATCTATTAAAAAGAAAATATTTTTTTTAGTTCTTAATTTTGGAAATAATGATAGCAGTACTTAAGGCAATAATTCCATGCAATTTATTTCCAAGTAAAATTATGATGTTTACTCTCCAAGCTAATTTTTTATTTTGAGACAAAAATGGTTTTGAATATTTCTTCCTGAGTACTGAGTTCCTACAGAACAACAACTTAATTTGAGTTGGATGCAATAGAAGACCTGGGCACAGGGACCTTCCAACTTGTAAAGGGCTGCAGATATAAATATATTTTGTAAAGAATGCAACAAATTCTGATGCTATTGAATTCAGGGTCCCAACTCATGCACACTCTTTAGTGGCATTCAAAGACATTTCCCACCCACATGGCTCACTACATGAGATTTTTTCCAGTGTGAATACAGTGGAAGGACAAAACCTTAGGATCTTCTGCCCAGCTATTATGAATATTACTGTAATAAGAACCCTATAGAACACACACACTCAAAATATTGCTTCAAATCCAACTGTTGTCCTCAAAATAATTTTATTCTGGTTCAGCTGACTCCCAACAGAGGCTATGAGGTTTTACTTTTCTTTTAAGGATTTTATTAGGTACTGAATTCCTTTAGCTGACAGTCCCTCTCTGCTACTGGAACAGGCTCTATGGTCAGCATCACTTCATGAAACACCTTGGGGAGAACCTGGCTCCCTCACTTGTCTTCCCACTTTTCCTCACTTGAAAGAAAAAGCCCTTGGTCTCTATGAGACTCATTTGTAAACTCTCAAAAAATCTGAATGGTTTTCTATTTTTAAAAATGTTTACCTTTCTCATATAAAAAATGATCTGTTTCTCTCAGAGTCGTGGAGGCCAAGGAAGAAGTTTGAGGCAATGTGAATTGTGATAAATTGCTCTTTTTTGGTCCAAAGATCTAGAGTAAGCAGCATGTAATTCAAACTGATTGAGGTACTGAAGCTGAAGTTTAACCATGGTGTAATTAAGAGCAAAACTTGGATCATCACATCTAAGAAAGTTCCACTTTATTACATGAAGTATCTGCAGAAAAACTGACATCAGTTCTCTGCAGTGAATTGAAATGTGACAAATTGACTATTATACCTTTGCCCATTTCATTATTTTCTTTTCTTAAGTCTGTTTTTTTCCATATTATGGGTTATTCCTTGAACATATCTGTAAGAAAAATTACATGGACACCTTTATATACCAAATAGGTGCCATATAGTTAATTTCTGTTGTTCAGGGAAATACAGACAGTAATTTACACAATGTTAAATTTAATTAATAGAAACCAGCAATATTTAGTGCACGTGTATAACATATACATTTACAAAAATAATTTGTATTTAAAATAATTTAAAATAAGTACTAGTGAGAGTTATTGTTGAAGAACAATTAGTTGGTCACAGATGGTTACTCTACAATTACTTGTAACTCTTTACCCCTAGCTGCACCACATAAACATATTTAGAAATAAATCATATTTTTTAGAGGTTAAAACCCTCATCATGTTACTTCCTTTGAAATTCAGCTCTTTTCCTACCAGCTTTGATTTTCAGACAGTTTAAGAATCTTTTATTAGCAGACCCCAAAGATTTTAACGGAGAAAATCTTTGGAGAAATACTAGGACAAAATCTTTGGAGAAATACTAGGTGAAAAAAACACCCTGCAGGCAATGACAGGGTAGGACAGACACAGCCCAGTATGGTAGCACTGTGTCTCCATCACCTCCTCCTGCATGGCCATGGTCTGTGGGTGTTTGCTGTGGGCTGCAACTGGGGGCTGGGAGGAGGGATGGGCTTCAGCTCTGGGGACAGCACCCAAGTCAGGGAAAAATGGCACTGGGTGCTTCTCTCAGCCACCTTTTACTTTCAAGGAGAGTTTTCAAGCAGAATATGGCCAATTTAAAAGTGCAGTGCAATTATTTATTGGTTGATACAAATGATATGTTTGGGATTAATGAGTTACAGAACTAGGTGTTAATATTCTCACAACCTTAATGAGACATTCAATGCATCTTCACTGCCTGGCACTCATCAGTCATGTCAGAGAGGACTGGTCTCCATTGCTCCTTCAAATGGGCTGATCATCAGGGTTGCTGAGTTTTCAAATAATTTTATACTCTATTCCTGAAATTTTATATACATCAAGGAAGTGTTTTCCTCATTTAATCCCTTCCTGCTAACTACTGCAGTTGAAAAAATTTAACTTCTATGTGCCTCTTTTCCTATCTTGCACAGTTTTAGCACACACATTCAAGTCAATTTTCTCAGTGAAACCAAGTCAAAGTTACAGAGCTGTGCTGCACCAGCCTAGCCCTGCCAACACAGACAACTGAATGCCTCCACTGTCCAATTATCCTACTTTTTTCCAGGTTGAAACTTACCACTTACCCCTAAATTTTGACTTGTTAATGTTCCTACTGGGTTAGAAGACTTTTTTTCTCGTCTTATATTCAAACCCTGTTTACTTAAAGGCAAAATCTGTGGGGGTTGAGGAACGGGAGGAGGGTGTTGAAAAGGTCACAGCTGGCAAGATTTCTCCTTATTTTGCATGTAGCTTGTGAACTCTGTATCCCAGGGCCCAGGTAATGGATCTGATCCCCTTAAAATGACTGATTCCATCATATTCTGAAGTAGGCCAGGAAGAATAATTGGTTGATCAAGTGACCTGGCCAGCTTTATCTTATTTCACCATGAGGAGAGCTGCTTCTATCCAAAGTGTTTAGGCTTCTGGTTTTTCCTGATTGAAGGGGGTACTGCCTCCCACACTTTTCTTGTAAGCACTTTCAGGAGTGACCTGGGGCAGTCATTCCCTGCCTAGAACCTAGACAATCTCTCAGAGAGAGGAGAAAGTAACTTGAACAAAAAGTGGTGCAGAATAGAAGGGAGTAAAGAAAAAGGAGAAGGTAGTCTTTTGTATTCCATCACTCTTACACTCAAACCACGCAATTTTATAAATTGCTCCATCTCAGAACTAAGCCAGCTCTGCCTGTTAACAAAAAGTTAATTTTCCTTAAATTGTTTCACTTAGTTACACTTATTCCATAACTCCTTCAAGAAAATTCATCACTGAAGTTATTTAAATCCTAATTCATTGGTACATAGATGTGAATAGGATCAGAAACCAAAAGCTACTATATCTTTGGTCAATTTTATATCATTAATTTGCTTTCTTTCATACATAGTAGGGGTGTGTTTTGTTTTTGATATAATCTCATCTCTCATTTTCAGGCTGGCAAATTTTTGATGACATAAGGGAAGAGTATTTTATAGGTCTCTATGGTACCTATTTCACTCTTTATTCACTAAGAAAAAACAGTATTGAGAACTGACTTTTGCCTCTAGTTTTTAACACTGCTTGTTTGAAAGAAACAAAAATTCACTTCCCAAAATCTCATATAGAACCTTTTATTTTGAGGGATTTGCAGCACTTAGACTTCAAAGTAATCTGTTTTCAATTAATGTATAGTTTTACTTAAGTTTTTTCAGTTTTTCATTATGCACATATAGATGGAGAGAAAGAAAAAAAATTGTGGCAGGTTCAATGTTTAAATAATGTATTTTCTAATAAATTTTGCATAGGTTATTAAGGAAATTCAGTCTTTATAGCAACATATTTTTCCAATGAATTCTGCTAGGATAGCTTCTTCAATATAGAGTGGGAACAATTTCAGTTATTATCTTCAAATACTATTCCTGAATATGTATCTTCCCATAAGACAGAAATTGGATTAAATTAATCCATCTTAAATAGATGTTATGATAATTCAGACTCTGTCACTGTGGCTTGTGACTGCCAATTTGAGCTCCAGTGCTGTTCCCTTAAGTCATATAATGCTCTTTTCCTGTTTTCTACCTTGTTTATCTTGCATTAAATAGGCAAGACTATCACATGTTGATATCAAAAACAATTAAGAACTGAAGCCTCTTCTCAGTCCTGGCTTGGGTTGGTAGCAGATCAGAAAGATACCAGGAGCTGCAGGAGTATCCAGAATCACAAGGCAGCAGCACCTCAGGACCACCACAATCCTATAATGGTACCACACAGCACTGCTCCTTGAAATGAAATAGGAAATACTCTAGAAAAAACTGTTACACAAATATTGTGAAGTAAGCAAATTCATTGGATGAATTCAGAGAAATTTGAATTTTTTGGGAAAATTTTTGACGATATATTGATTTTTTTTTTATCTTAAAATTATACCTGCACTGCTGACATCCTATAGTTACCACATAGGCAAGCATAGGATACACTCCCATATGATTAGCTCTTCAAATATATGTTCTCAATTTTGTACTGATAGTATAGTATGAAATATATGATTACACACATTGTGGAAATTTCCTCTCACATTCTGCCACTCATGTAATATATTTTGCAATTTCTGAAGTCACATAGATCACATCAATAACAAATGTTAAACAATACAAATAAAGTTGTCAGTGTATTCATTAAACCTTAAAGCTTCCCATATTACTAAAACCAAAAATTTTTTGTACCTTATTTTTTTACCACAAGAATAAACAATTAACTTTCCTGCAAATCACCATTACACCACATTTCTTAAGGCATATCTATTTGCAAGCATTTTATCAGCTGCTGAATGGTCTGAATTCCAAATGATACTTGATATGGCAGCTTTGCACTCGTAAATGCAGTCACTGTGTCTGTGCAATAAAGCTCAACAGCAGCAAGGATGATTGCTGGCTGAGAGAAGAATGAAGTGTCCTACCCACAGGAATGTGGTCAATACATGTTTGCAGTATTTGATCCATGGCAGCCTAAACTGCTCATATGGTCTTTCAAACTGTTTTTCTGAAAAACATAATACCAAAAAAGGAAACTTTATAGGTACCATGCTACCTTGCAGTTCTAAGTTGACCCATATTTCACACTCAGGTGTGTGTTAATCTATAACATTTAAGTAGAGGGAAAGTCCTATGTGGAGTAAAGAAAACTGATTTTTGGGAAGACTCACAGTAACTCCACTGGACAAAGAGAGAGAGGTCATGAACTCCCAGGGTTACAACCCAGGAACCAGCTGCTTATTTACTGTCATTTTTTTAATATTATACTTGAAATATAACTTGGGCTGCTAATAATTTTTTAATTGTCTGGCAAATTATAAAATTATATGCGAGCTGCCAAATGCTATGCTCCAAAATCCATATTGACCTATTAATAGTTGATCCCTGCTCTTCAACTGAGGGGCATCTGGATGATGAGAGAAAGATTTTGCAAAGTCTCTACACATAGATAGTAGGATTGTGTCATAGTGGCTGGAATTTTAATGCAATGATACAGCATCATTCAGCTGATTGCCATTCCTTAGAGAGTGCTGTAAAAAACTCAGACTGAAAAAGAATACAGAGGAAAGTTAATTTTCTTGTGATGTTTTTTCCACAAAATTATTTCCTTTAATGCCTATGTTTGTTGTCCCTGGAAGCCTTAGAATCCTATTGATGGTCCAAATCCGATCAGGTCAGGCATTTGAGCTCTGAAGTCAAGCTTATATTTCCTGCAGAGGTGATTTCATTAGTGATGTCATGACATAAAACATTTAAGACTGCTTCAGCTAATTAAATATATCATTGGTGGATGCTCTCAGATAAACATGGAGACTGACCCAAAGCAGCAGAGCTCACACATACACCTTCTACAGATACCTCTTAGATTTCTAGCATTCAGGCAGGAAGAGAAAGCATTATGTCATTTATTAAATTAAAAGGATAATATAATTTTCATTAAATGTCAGACATACCTCAGGAAACAATCCTCTTATTGAGGATGCTCTCAATAATCCTTAATCCTCTATGTTTGTTGGGGGATGTTTATTCACATGTCCTGTTGCTAATCTAATTTAATTAGGTCTTCTTAATCTAATCTTCTTGATTGATATTAGAGCTGATTTAAGAAATTTAAAAGTGAGAGTAAATATAAGAAATTTAAAACAATTGCATCACATTTCTTGATGTTAATTTAGAAACAATTCTTTGATTATATCAAATTTTATTGATCCAAAATTATTCTTTGTATCATAACAGAAAATGACCAACACAAGCATTTGATAAAACTATCACAGCATAAGTTACCATATAGTAAAAAAAAAAAAAAAAGTCATTTATTTGTTGCTTGCTGTTACTACTGACATCAAATTCTAATTTCAGGTAAGCTGAAACTAACCACTGTGGAGGGACTCTATTTTGCCAGCAGAAAAAAATCACCATTCATATTTCTAGACGGGAAAATGGAATTTGGCTTAATGGAATTGGTTAAAATGCAATTGCAGTGCCACAGGAGAGGAAGAAGAGAAAGGAAGGTGGATCCATCTTGCATGGCATATTGCTCTTTCCATCCTCTTGAACCACAGATTTCTATCCATGCACATTTCCTATTTTCTCTGTCTCCAACTGAAAAAGGATTGAGCTGCTGGATGATTTAAGCAGCTGGTGCCATTTTATGCTTGTTGACAGTTCCTCAGTGACACTGAAAAGTAAGCAGCAACACTGAAAGCCCCAGAGCTTGCCTGGACTTGAAATGCAGCTGACTTTATTGTCTTTATCTGAAATCAGTTTCTGAAAGCATCTTGAAAGACTTAATAATGAGGACATTAATTCATTAATGACTACTGTATTTTTTTTTTTAAATCCAGCTTAAATCCAATTATTTTGACAATTGTTCATTTCTTAAGCAAGAAAGCTAACAAGAAAAAAAATTCCAAGAGAGCCTGGTGTTATATTTCTGATCATGTCTAATTTTAAAATATTTTTCCTAGCTGTCTTTATTGACATGTTATGTTACCAACTTTTTGCTCTTACAAATGTCAATGTAGAAAATGAATTGTCAGTTTGTCACAGTGAATCAGAAAGTTCATTCCTGTATCACTCACCTTGGACATGGCATCATGATAGCAACATGCATATTTTGAATATTTTGCAGCCCTTTTTTGAAGGAAAAATCCCACCACCACAAACCCAAGGTGAAGGTCTACATAATCTAGAAGAATTTGCTCTTCACATGACTTTTTTTTCTTTTTCTTTTTTTTTTTTTATTNNNNTGGCGGGGTGGTTTTCAATGTGTTTATTTAGTTTCTCTTCATTTTCACCAGCATCCCTCTTCACCTAATGCCCATCCCCTTGCTGCACGCTTGCTCCTGGCTCGGGGGAAGCCCCATCCCTCCGTGAGCGGTGGCCCGGGCAGCTGCGGCTCCTCCTGCGCTCAGGCTGGGTGTCCCGTCCTGCTCGCAGCTCCCGCTGCGGGCTCTGGGGACACGGGCCCGGGGGACACGGGCTGGGTGGGCAGAGCTGCCACGGGCCGACTGAGATCAAAGGTTAAATGGCTTTTTGCTGCCATCTCTTGATAAATCAGAGGAAAAGGCGGCAGAAGCCGACTGCGTGCCTGGGCACCATCCCCGGGGCCGGGGCGGCGCTCAGCGCCGGCTGGTGAGGATGGATTTGCCCTCGGCGGGGACACAGCGCTGAGGACTTGTCACCAGTGCTGACCGATGAGACCAGGGCTGCGCGGGGAGAGAGGACCATTAGAAACACACTCCATCCTCACTCCCTGACTCAGGGCTGCAGGAGGCTGGGAGAGAAAAGTGGTTTCTGCCTTTGAAAGAATGAGTAATCTCCTAATGGCACA
The DNA here is from genome assembly GCA_013400575.1 of Peucedramus taeniatus. Lineage (NCBI taxonomy): Eukaryota > Metazoa > Chordata > Aves > Passeriformes > Fringillidae > Peucedramus > Peucedramus taeniatus. The sequence goes on along the minus strand of WBNO01025914.1, from coordinate 279,391 downwards.
GTCTCTGTGTTCTGTACAGGTTTTTTTACAGTTGAAAGAGCTTTCAACTGTAAAACCAGGCTTGAAATGTAGGCTCTGTCATTGTAAGAGATGGTCGGTGGGGACCAGCAGTGGCTGCAGAGCTCTTAAGAACCTGAGTCCCTGTCAGATTTCAGTGATGGGGACATTCTGTGGCTGGATTATTCAACTGGCTCCCCAATATTTCACATGTCCCACAACTCCCATTTTGTCGGCTAAATCTTCTGAGTTGACACATTTGGATGATCCATCACTGCAGATCAAGCAAATCATAGGTCAACAATGAATTCTAATGAAATTTAAGTAAGCACACTTTCCTTTTTTAAATTTGAGGAGAGAAAGAATAGAAATTAAGATTAAAAAAAAAGTTAAACTCAGTTAAATTCTCAGTCTTTCAAGCAGGCTGTCTTGAAAACTTTGGCCCATAAATACTCCTTTTATGAGCTCCAAGACTGCCATCATTTCTGCTTAGCCAATACTAAGACTTCTTCTCTATGATATGGAAAAAAAAATGAAAGCAGAATAAATTCAAATCAGTAGAGAATTTACTGAGTAATTCCTTTAAACAGGCATTGCATAAAATACAGCTGTGGTCCCTGAATAGAAGCCAGAATCCCTACAGAAAACTCAGAGTCCTGAGAGAACAAGTCACATTCCTCCTTGCCTCCTCTGCCTCCAAGTTAAGAGGCTGCCTGATGCTTTGCTTCTCTCCTGGGTGAAGAAGGACTGAGGAGGCAACTAAATGAATCCTCATTATCTGGTGCATCCTGAAATGTGTTAGTCACACAAGTACTCCATAAAATAATTTTCTTATGGAGAGTCTTCCAGTGAGACCTTGAGTGAATTATGCCTCCATCACTAGGTGGCAGCTGAGCAAAGGGGGATTCCAGAAAGAAGTTTTTGTCTTAGATAGCTTCATCTTACCTGAGATGAAGAGATGCAGGGGTTTTATTGGATTTGACCCTGACAGAAAAGAGTCAAGTGGCAGGGAGAGATTAGGCATAAATTAGCAGAACAACAAATGGATTAAGGTTATGGTTAACTTAAAACAGTAAGCAAACAATAGAGGAATTTTTTTTGTTTACTTAAATTACTTGTTCTTAACTTTTCTCTAGAACTCATTTCCCATTATTGAGGACTGTTTGGAAAGTTTAAATTACTTTAAATATTTTTATTGACAGCCATCAATGGTATCAAAAATAGATTATACCAACAAGAATCAATGCTCCCTTAATCTTTAAGATGTGAAATGGGTATCACCATGAACATGCACCCAGCGTATATATACTTTTCATTTAGTTAGACTAACATTCCTATACAACATTTGAATTATCCAGAAAATGGAGGATGAATGTAACACTATGCTTTAAACCCATTAGTAAAGGAAACATAGTCACAGTTTGAAAAATGGGAACCAAGACACTAAAATACTTATCTCCTTGGTGGCAGCCTAGGTACATTCCTGACTGCTAATTGAACAACCTTTACAATTAAACATGGAATTTACCTTGTTAAGTCTATGAATGTCTATGAGGGTCTCTTTTTTAACAGAACTCTGCACCCTAAAAATAATGTTTATTTTGATGGATAGGAGAAAGTTTCAGTCCCTTCTTTAAAAAAATGGCTAATCAAAATACAGTGAAGGGCAGTGCACACTTAATAAAAATAGGAGAGGACTGGAAGAGCCAAGAAGTTCCTCTCTTCCATTAGTCACATATTGTATATGAAGTAAGCCAGTTTTAATAGTGTTAGAAAATTACCTCTCTTTCCCAATTTTAGATTTTAAATGTCATGTCCATAATATTTCAAAGTTGTGAGCTCAACCATAATGACTTTGAATTTTCCTAGACCACCTACTAACACTCCCTGGTTGCACAGGGAGTTACACCAAGGGCTTGCTAGTATGAATTGCTTTATCCCTGCAGGACACTTGGAGAAAAGAATCCTTTCAAAGAGGAGCATGTTTCCTGTATATGTATTTGAAGCTATATTCCAATGCCCTGCTAAATCCTCTAGGAAATTCTAATTGTGTTTAGCTGTCATCTTAAGTTCTTATGTGATTTAATGATACGGGATAAGAAGATTATTCTGATAGGATATTAAGGGGAAATATAAAATTGATTTAATCCCATGTTTCTGCATCAGCATCCTCAAATGACCTGTCCTGCTGAGCCACTGTAATTCCTAATGAGAACTAAGCTTTCTGTCATCATGGTTCCTGTAAAACTTCCAACTGGAAACACCAATTCAAGAACTATATTTCAACTTAATTGAGGCCTGAGACAGACAGGCCGATAAAAATTGCCAAATACAGAAGCTTCCATTAAAAATAAAAAAAACACCAAAACAAAACCTAAAATCATGCTAAGAGATTCAAGACAAAAATGAGTTTTGATAGCAAGCTGTCCAACCTCATGACCCACAAGTAATCATAACTGAAGTAATCATACTGATGATCAGACAGCACAAGCTTTCTAAGGTGTGAATTATGTTGTCTCCATATGGTGGCATATGTTACAAAATGATGCTACTTTAGCTGCTCCCCGTTTTCTTCAACAGCCATCTAAAAAATGAGTCCTGTTGAATCTTGGGAAGTTATGCACAGCTAAAAAGAAGTCTAATAATGGAAGAACAAACTAGAACTCCTACCTCCTGCTCCTAATTGTCTGGATGACCTCAGACAAATTACTTTATTATAGGCCCAAGTAATTTGTGTGTCAGTACCAAACACTCTCATTTTCTTCACTTCTGGTCACATCATGCTATTGATAACTCAAGATAATTTCATAGGCTTGTAAATATATGCTTACTGGATATGATTAAAGCAAAGGCCAGTGCTCTGATTCTGACATAAGTTTGTCCTCCCCGTGCAGACTTCCAAAGAACAGCTTTGGTTTAGGATAGACATAAAAAGAAGTGAAAATTCCTTTCACAGTACATCTAGTCTCCTACAAATCTACAGGTTACTTCTCCAACATTTCAAGAGGCAGCTAGACCTTACCAGGGTCCATTAATTAATATGTGAAGTGGTAGCAGGTTTAGGTGTAAATTTGTTCATACTGTTAGCCATTATTAGCTGCCATAATCTAGCTGTGCTAGATTATTTCAATGTGGTCATCATATTGCATGACAGTATGCTGCAATGCAAAAGGGACACAAATCTTTGTCATGAACCCTGTAAAAAGGTGGGTGAGAGAGAGGAAAGATGGACTTTTACTCCAAGGTGCATCCTGCACAGACTGGGTTTTCTGCAGCAGTTAATGCCAAAGCAGATGGAGCTATTTTAAGGACTTTTATATTGCTATACTGATAGTCTCATATTTAAAGCCATGTTAGAGAATGCTAATATAGCCATTACTTTGCTATAATAAAGGAGTTTAAAAGATAAGCTATTTTTAAATAGGTTTTTCTCTGTTGAATCCATTCATCTGCCATCTAGGAGACAATATGATCAGAGTGGAAACTAAAAGTCACTGACACAACAAAGCCTCTGCTGAATGTGACTGTCCATCAGGAGCTTACAGAACTCACTGGCTGCCTTTTCTTGTACACAAAATATATAAAAAGTAAGAACTATGTAGCCTCAAAAACTTTAACTCTGTGGATTAAAATAAGGATTCCTTTAAAAAAATCAAACATTTCAGTATATAGAAGAAAATTATGTGGAATACCTCATGAAATTTTAAATCTTTGGAATTAAAATACACTGGAAAACAATCAAACATGTTACTGGTACGTATTTTGTTAGAAGGGACAATTACATAATTATGAACAATCCATTTATACCTAAAAGATAATCTCTAAAAAATTTAGGCCTGGCTGCAATTTTTCTACTACCCTAAAAATCTCAACATGAAGAATATGCAGAATTACTAACAATATAGAGGATTGTGGAATTTTAGCCAAAAAGCAGTTCTTCCTTTCTACTTTTGTTGACTTCAAGAACTTTTCACCAAGTCATTTTTTATTATATGAATAACAATGTCTAAATTATATTCTATTATATGAATATCAATGACTAAAGATTAGCCTGATGTACAAACTACCCTAACCTAGGTATTTCTTACTGAACTTTCATGTTGAACTTCTTCAGTGTTCTATTGTTTCACTCTTTCATGTCTTTGATGCATGTACAATCCCCCTGAAAACCTCTATTAATTCCACTGAGATATTTTTACTCCATCCCAAAACAGATCCTAACATAACAGCCAAAGCAGAGGGACCTGCTTGTGGATTCACATGCCTAATTCAATAGAAATAACACGAGACGTGCAGCTAAGACTTGATTCATTGCAATGTTTAACTGGGTTTCCACAGAAAATTCAGAAAATTGAACCCTTTAAATGGAAGAAAAAGTATCAGAAATTTGTAGATTAATGCCTACAGATGCAAGGTAACGCACGATTAAATAATGGAGTGGAGCATATGTCCTACATGCTTGGGTACAGTGGGGGGCAGCCATAGTATTAGAGCACCAATCTATGCATTGCAGACCATATGGCACATTTGTAGACCACTTGGATGCTGCAGCTGGTGCAAAATGAAGTTCCTATTTGCTTAGGAGATCTGGCAGTAGGAGAATACCTTATGCTAGTGTTATTTTTACTATATGTTCCCACAGTACAACTTGACACTTTCTGAAGTGTGCTAAGTGTGCACAGGATTTCTTAACCTGTGTATGCTTTTGATGTTTGTTACCTGAAAAACTCCTTTTTCTTCATGGTAAATCTATTTTGATTCACCATGAAGTAAATCAGCTTTTACTTCAGTAAATACTGAAGTATTGCCTCTGGTTTTCTTTATATCTTACCTCTCTTAATTTTAGGACAATTACGGAGTCCTTAAAATCTTTCTTCACCTTGTTGCTTTTCACTTTCATTTTTCGTAACTTTTTTTTTTTCAAATTTCTTTTCTCATCTCACCAAATATTTCATTTAAAAAACCCACTACATTTTTCCAGGAAATGCTTCTCCAAGACCTGCCATCTAGAATGCCATTAATTGCTGGAAGACTAGGAAATCTCAATGATTATATTTCTATGTTACTAAGAGCTAGGTCTGAAAACATGTCACAACTTATTAAACAAATTGCTACATCATATATCACTCTATAGTGAAGAAAAAAAAGGTTTTCTTTTAGATATATTTCCTCTCTATAGTCCAATTTTTTTTTTCTCCTATAGGACTATATTTTTATTTTTCACTAGATGATGTGTGACAAGGTTCCCCAGTACACCACCTAACACAGTATACCAAAACTTCCTAATATGCTCAGGTCAGTAATTAATTTCTTTTACCTGTCTCCATCACAGTACACCCTGTGATTGATCAATCTTATTATGATACAGTATCACAGCTATCCAGGCTTGATTAATTACCCAGTTTTTCAGGGACATTATTTACTATTAGAGGAAAAGAAAAGTTTCCTCCTCCAGCAAATCCCTCTAGAATGCACAAAGCATTTAATTATTTCAAATTTAGAGGAAGAGTGATGAGCTGGGGTGATGACAACTGACAGTACTGATCCATGTTCCTCAAGATACTGAGGATACAGATACTGATACTCCTTCTTTAGCTTGTGGAAATCCACTGAATGTGTCCAACTGTTGACCTGCATCAAATGAATATCTGGTTCATTCTCCTGTTCTCCTCTCCTGATTCTGATATACATGTTATAAAACAGAGGATTCTTTTTCTGTTTTCAGAAAAACGGGATGATCCTAAACACCTGCCAAAACTGCATCTAAGAACAATTTTTCATAGAAAATTCATTTAGGAAAGTTGCCATTTTTTTTCACTCTGCCTCTATTAGAACCAACCTACAAACCACATAATGACCACAACACTAAAACGTATTAAAGACACATTTTATTCTTTCTGAGATGAAGTAGGAAATCTCAGATTCTCCTGGTTTCCTTTTTTCTCGTATTGAAAACTGTCCCATTAACATTTTGAACGTCAGGAAGAAAACTTTCACTTGTGGTATGACTATCATCCTCCATAGTGAAACCTATGGGATGTGCATTTATGCAGGCATTCAGTGCTCCTCTTGGATTGGCCTCTAAAATACTGAACTCAGTAGGTAACACTCCTCTCAGGACCAAAACACTCTTGTCAAGATGGAGATGCAAGCCCAGGGCTGACATTTCTGTCCTTTCCTGCTCTCACACGCAGCAAAGCCCGCACAGACATGTTTAGATTGGAACAGCTGCTTAAGCCCCTCCTATTTCTGGAAAGCATTGAAGCTTTTCCTTTAACACTTTGCTGATTCAGATTGCTGGTTAGATGCCAGCTTCTATCTGAGATGTTAAATTAAAACCCCTTCTGGTTGGTTCCTTTGACCTGCAACAGGAAAAAAAAAAAAAACAGTCCATGTAAAGAAAAAAAAAAAAAAAAAAAAATTTTAGGGGAAAAGGCTTCCCATGGGGCTTTTTTTTTTTTTTTTTTTTGTGTTGGAGTTTTGCTGGTGATAGTCCTAACATGGAATTATATGAAGAGGTCTTTGTTAAGTTAGTTACTGTTCTGTGTGTGCCTTTGCAGGAAATTGTGAAGGTTTTCAGACGGTTAAAGAAAAAAAAAATCAACATCACATTGTGTTCCATTACATCATTCTACAAGCGCATCACTCATTGCTTCCTTTAACATGTGGCTTTCAACTTCCAAGAAAAGCATTCCCAGTGATTGACGCCCCAGTCCCACGTCTGCCTTATCTCGAGAGAGACGCAGCTTTGTGCGGGACGACTTTCACCGCTGATCTGACACATTCTTAACATTTTTTAGGCGTAGAAAACAGCCAGGGAGGTTTCACGTTAGTCTCTGCTGGAATTTCACCCCGGGCGTTCACGGCTGCTGCCGCCTCAAGCGCGGGGGGTCGCAGCCGCACCGACGGCACCGGGAGAGCCGCGGCTCAACAGGAGCTGCCAGCGGTGGGCGGGAGTCTCCCAGGATGGGAGGGAGCAGTCGGGGATGGGAAGGAGCCGCCAGCGGTGGGAGGGAACAGGAGCGATGGGAGGGAGCCGGGAGGGATGGGAGGGA
>WBNO01025914.1:169845-271994 GCA_013400575.1 Peucedramus taeniatus | reverse complement strand
GCGCTGGAGCCGCCGGCGCTGAGCCTGTGTTGCGGCGCCCTCTGGTGGCGGCGGCGCGCAGTCGCAGCCCGCGCTCCGGGCCGCGGCTGCGGTGCGAGCATTCCCAGGATCCGCCGCATCACAGCAGATCCGAGCTCTTCCCAGCGCCGGATGCTCCTCTCTGGAAAGGCTCTGCCTCTCTGCTCCCTTAGAAATAATCAAGCCCGGCTCTTACATAAAGCACAACGATTCGAAAGGAACAGATCGCCCTCAGATATTGTGTGTCTGTGTTTGCGGATGTTACTTAGCTTACGGCTCTGTATTAAGCTCTTGTTTTGCTTTGTTTGTACTAATGACATGCAAGATACCATTATTATGATATTGCTGCAGCTCTAAGGAAGAGTGACACTGACAGTATTGAAATTAAAGGTGCCAATAACATCACAATATCTGCGACGATGTGGGGCTGCTTTGGCCCTCTTCACCTAACCCTTTCACACTTGTGAAACATAATTTTTACTCCCTAATCCTTCTCTTTGACTAACATGGTGATATTTAGAGGGTATCTCTAACAACAGGAAAAGAATAGAGAGGAAGGAAGATAAAGTTTCATCACTGATGAAACTTTTTCTTTAATAAATGTTAGATCAGATATGGGGAAAAGGAGCATCATAGAGTTCCAAAGGGAAAAGAATGAGGCAGGGAGCAATGAAGATGCAGATCTCCCATGGGGAGATTACCAGGGAGAGATTCTGACATACTACATTGTGGAGGAGTTAGTAGAGATCCTCACATTAGCTCCCTTGAAATCCCTTTGGCTCACAGTTAGAGCCAGGCACAATCAAGGCAAAGTCAGTGAAGCTTCTTCCTCTGACTCTCCATCAATACATCTGCTTAACTGCTTTAGCTGATTATTGATAGCCTGCAATCACAACTATCACTCTTCTCAAGTTAGAATAAAGAAGCCTTAACCCAGAGCGTGGTGCATAATGCAGACCAGTTTATTAAAAAAGAAGGACTGAATTCAGGCAGCTCTATTTTGTGAGCACTAAGAGCTATTTGTTTCCCAATAGACTTGCTTAAAGCGTGCATCAAATAGATGTACAAAACAAACTCATGGTAGGCTGTGAACCTTTGCTTTAGAGAAGTATTAGATTGTTGAACATCCACCATTTTTTAGGCCAGTTTTGTTTACTGAATGCATTTGAACTGCACTGTTCTGCTCTGGCACATGGACTGTGTAGAGCTTGAACAGACAGGAGAGGAGGCTGTGGGGGAGGGAGGGGGAAGCTAAAGACAGCAAGCTGACCTCCCTGTATGCTTGTTTCTGCTGCTTTCCTGCTCTCCACTGACAGCCAGTCCCACATGATGCATGGTGATTGCTGAAACCTGCTACCTGCTGTGTGAGTCTGATACTTTCCAAAGGCTGATTGTAGCTGAGAAATGGATGACCCTTGCTCTCACACATCCACACACAATACGAATAATATTTCTTGGGCAGGAACAAGATGGGGATTTTTTTCCCTCTTCTTCTTCACTCCACATGGGAAAGGCACTGCCTATTATTGACTAACCTCAGCTATGGACTCAGGGCTAGTTTTGTATAACATACAGTATTTTGTGGTCTGTCACATCTGTCTTTATGCTCCTTGTTTTTCCCTTGATAGGGTTGCCTGACATGGTAATGCCTGCAAACACAATGAATGAAAGTGATTCTACTCACAGTAGCATCTCAAGTGGTGCTTTCACTGGCTTCACGTTTACCTCCTGTAATATGATTTATTTTGTTGGCAGTTGGAATAGTTCCTGCTGTGAAGCTCATGTGCTCTTTCTCTGGGGCTTATGTTCCCTTTCTGTTATATGCCCTCAACAGATGTGAGAAGGAATAAGGAGACATGTGATGCAAATATCTTACAGGGGGCATGAACTCAACATGCTTCACAGGCTGCTCAGGTAAAATATGAGCTGTCATTAGGTGTTACAAATCATGCTGTGGGGCAAGATATTTAATAACTTATGAAAGACAAACATTTATGGACTGCAAACAGACTAGGACTAATGAATGAGGGTTCACTTTCAGCAGCAGGTGTGATTTAAGGGTTTCCCCCTCACCTTGGAGATGCTCATTTCTCATTTATTGAAAGAGATCACTATTCTTTAGTTGTGCTCTTTGATGGCATGACTGCACCATCTACCAGATCTTTGCATGGCTCTTTCCCAAGAAATAACAAGGGGCTGTATTTTTTTTTAAAAACATGGTTTCTCAGATCACAGAAACTGTGGAAATGGCACAAAGAAGGGGTGTGTGTGAGAGCCTCTGGGAGCAGAACCAGAAATGAGCCAGTGAGGGGGAAATTGGTTAAGACATCCTAAGTCAGATATGCTGCAAGCAGAATAAGAATATTGAAATATATTCCTATACTGTGGTAGTGCCCAAACATATTGTGTGCTAGGAAAGCATAACCCTGTATGACATGCAAAATCCCACCCAGAACACACAACCTAAGGAGAACAAAAGATGAAGAGAAAAGATATTCTGTTTACAATTAATCAAGACTTTGATTACATCTTATGTTTCATAAGATGCAAAATTATTTCAATGCTATCTTGAAAAAATAAAAAAATATATTGAAAGGATGCACTGCAGATCATCTTCTCACCTACCCTCTTTTCTTCAGCACCATTTGCAGAAATTCTAAAACAACATTCTATAAGTTGCAAGGATTCACAGTTTTTCTTTAAAACTCAATGTATCTAAATATAAGGAATTTTGTAAAATTATTAACACAGACTTGGGAAATTAAAGAAATTATGTAATTGCTCCATATTCCACAGTCTCTAACACGATTTGATTACATGGTTGAGTGGAGAAGAAATCTATCAAAAAGTTATACAAGTTTAAAATCTGAGTGTTTTTAATTACCATTTTGAGGCAAGTCAAATTTTGGGTTTACAAAATGATGAAAATTTCAACAAGAAAGTATATATTTGCATTAAGGAAACTATATATAAATTAAAAGTTCATAAAATAATACTTTAATGTTTCCAAACATACAGGGAGCAAACCACAGCTCTCTGATCTTGGCATTAGCCCTGCTGTTTTTACAAATCATAACTCAGGAGTTATTTTTGCCTTGCTGTGAGAGAAAGAGCCATCTAATTCAGGCCACAGGAGGCCCCCACAGAGCAGGCAAACCAGCAAACTTCCTCAGCCTCCCTGGATTTTGTATTAATAGATGTGCAGAATGTCTGCTCTGTGGTCTTAGCACGCAGAAGAGACTCACAGCTGACAAGAGGAACAGAGCATTAGCAGTTCTGTCACTGAGTAGACACTGAGTCTATACTTTTGATACTGATGAACAACAAAGCTCTTTGAAATAGAGATAGTCACTTTAGATTAGTTATTAGAACACCAAGTACAGTACCTTTCACACTTTGAAATAATTTCTATAGTAATAAAAGCCACTGTGACAGTGTAGTGCTATTGTGGCAAATTTCATCTATTCCCCTCGTTTATAAGCTCCTCTGTAATAACACTTTACCCATCAGAATTCATTGAAATGCATTTCATTATCCCAATCAGCCCCCTGAGTCACAGCTTTATTGTATTGCATTTCCTTTCTACTGTATTTGAACTTTCTTCTAATACTAAAGCTCATTTCAAGCCCATTACAACCAGTTGCAAATTCTGCTCTGACTGCTGAAGTGTGTTTTAATAAATTCAGGGCAAAAATTTTATAACATAACATTAATACACTTTATATTTTAATTATTTTATCCCAAATTAATGCAGTTATTTCAGATTTATTTCATGCTTTTTCTTTGTCCCAGGATGGGTTAGCATCTTGCCCACTCTCATGAGCATGGGTACTTGTAGTACTATGTTCCTCCTGATTTTAGGATTAGAAATTAGCATCATGTACCAACATTTTATAAAGGGAAAGGAATACACCATATTTTATGTGCATGTTTTCTCTGGAACACACTTTTGGAATAACCTGAAAAATCTCTGCAAGTGTGAGATATATATAGATATATATCTATACATAGATATAGATATAGATACTTGTGTGCATACACACGAGTAGAAAACATGCTTATGACCAATTTGTTGAAAGAAGGAAGATCTTGCTCCCTGATTGGCACCAACTACATGCACTTGGGGAAGTTAACTCTTTAGTTCTCTAATTCCCCTTCATCATCACTCAGCTCTTCCAGTGAATACCAGCACAGACACATTCACTGAATCTCCACAGCTCAGGATTATGTTTTCAGTGTCTACACACATTTCACAGATTTGAAGTATGCTCATAAAAAAGCTGTGCCTTTAAAGCAGTGAGTGGCAGAATCAGAGAATATATAGAACTGCTTTAGCAATGCAATTAGAATAACTTAAATTCTACACTTTCCAGTAGTCTTTTTTCTTCCAGAAAAATTAATTCATTTTATGATATTCTTTGTTGGTGGAAGCCCTGTCTAGGATCAGAAGGCAATGAAATGTAGTGCTAGTTTCTTCTGCAAGTGTCTGTTTGATGCTAGTGTTTGAAGACATATAGATATGACTTCACCTAGTCAGAGATCCATTAAGAGAGAAACAAGAGGAGGAAGTCAGCAGCTTCTGTCTTTTGGCTGACTGACACTTTCCATGGTGAAATATTTTGGGGAATATTTTCTTTGAGAAGTTCCCACACCTCTAAGCCTGTCAGCAATGATGAGACTTACTCGACAGGATTGTGCTGTTACATCAAGATTCTGTTTCTCACAAATTCTCAATGCATTTGCTGAGATTAAAGCTGCTGGCATAAATTTTGTTGTGTTTTTGCCTGAATTTTTCAGGTCAACTTTTGTAGCATATTAAAAGTAATGAAGCTGACCTTGCTGCTGAAGTCACAGCAGCCACACGTATAATGAATTCACATGGATCTTTTAAGTGGGAACAGTTAGGGCCCACATTTGTTTTATTGGTCTTTTTTTTTTTTTTTTCCTTTTTGGCCTTTTTTCCCTTCAAATTCATTGAAAAAGCTTAAGATTTTTCAACAGGAGGAGGAAAAAAATTGTATTGTTTATGGGGCTATTTCTCCTAGCCAATACCTTTTATCTAAGACTCAAGCACACAAAGGAATAGGGAATGTGCTGAACTTTGACACACTGGTATCTTGCCCAAAATTTCATTTCTGGGAATCTTAGTTTGCTCTGCTTTAATGAGCAACAAGTTTTTGCCTGTCTGGTCTCAGAACAAGAGTTTTAGCTGCATGTAAACTTTTCTCCAAGCACATGATGCTAGGAGCACTGCTGCCATGTCCAGCTCCATGGAGGGGACTTTCCTGGACTTACCAGTATTCCACATGTTGCTAGTACAGTAAGAACTTCTGCTGTGACTTAAAGGTTGAGAAAAACTTGGTTCAGAAAAGCATCTGTGAAGATGATTACTGTAGGATTTTTTGCTAGGTGATGCAGTTAATCTAGTTCTGCAGTCACATACTATAAACTACAGGAAAATTAGACTAAGACAGGGAGAATAGATCTGCAAAAACAGCTGTAAGCAGCTCCTGAAGAGAGGAAAGACTGAAGAAAGACAGAAGTTGTAGCCGATATATTCTATCACAATAAAAAAAAACAGAGAGAAAATAGATCTCTAGAGAAGACTAGCTGGAGAGAGACAACAAAATGAAAGAAAAACTCCATGAAACCTGTTTTTTTTAAAGTAATGAAATAATTCTTAGTATAATTTGCTATATTTACATTCCACTGATTTCTTTTACATTTGTATTTCAGACAGCAGGAAAATTGGTATCAATTCTAACAACTGCTTTTACTACTTCCTTCCAATTCTGAGTTCCACATGTACTTTTCTGTTTCTATCCTTTATCTTTTTTGTCCTTCTCCAGATTGCCTTTATGAAATCAAGACTAATCACTAGAATAAGAAAAACAAGTCCTTTTGTCCCTCAGACAGTATTGATTTCTATGCAGTGAAAGATTCAAGTGTTTATTTATACTGGCAATAATTTTAATACTAATTCCAAATTGTCAAATATTGTCCCTATCCACTTGTAATATATCTACATTTGAAAGTATGTTGCTCTTCAGAATAGAAGACGCTCTTTTTCCTTAGTATTTCTTTTCCATTTCATTTTCCATTGTAAACCCTCCTAGCTCAGGTTGACAGTATCTTTTAAGGTTGACCTTTTCCACTAGATGGCACATGGGGCCATATGAGTGTCAGGAGAGACACAGGTTGCTGGACTGTGTTGTAAGAATGCATTTAATGCTTAAAAAACTAATATTCAATTTAAGACCAATACATTTCTTAACTACTGTTAACTGGTATAACTCCATTGGCTTCACTGGGATATGCTGATTTATAATAGCCAACACTTAATGTGTATTGCATACAAAATTGTTTTCTAAGGTGTTGCATTACACATCTTGGAAATGGAGAATTTCTATATTTAATATGAAACCTGTATTATAAGAAACTGTATTATATTATATCCTAATATCTCATTCTTCATAGGTCCTTAGAGACCACCGGTAGGAAGATTTGAGCATGAGATGGAATTTACCTGGTTACCATATCAAAATCTACAAGGAATATACAGGCACAGTGCAATGAATAAAAACATGCAGATTTCAGTGAAAGGGTATAAAAATGAAACACATCATTAATTCTTCAAAGATCTGATATCTCTTTAAAATTTGCCAGAATTATGGTCCTTGCTTTTAGTTCCTACAACCTCTTCAGTGAAAATTACTGATGCTTATACTTTATCTGAGAATTTCTGAGTCAGAAATGTATATCCCTCTTTGCTGCCAGAGGACTTCTTGCCCAAAATCCTTTGACTGCCCATCTGCTGTTGGAAGAGGCAGTTATTCAATCCTATTTGTCAGGTCAATTTAAAAAATCTTGGCAAACCTGGGAAGTGGAGGTGGAGCACTGGAGGTGAAACTTTTGGGTGAATCTCAAGGGTTTTTCTTTGTCTAGGAGCCACAGAGACAACCCTTTAAAGACCTCCTTGTTGCTCTAATGGCTCAGGCTAGATTTGGCTTATAGCAAATACAGCAACTTCTCTCTTTCAGTTTTTGTCTCGGGCCACAGTGGAATTGCTGATAGCTGGGAAGCCATCCAGCTCACCAAATGAAATCAATGACTTCATTCCACAGGGTCCATGATGCTTAGCCAGGTCTTCCAAATGACATTTTCCTCCTAAGGAAAGTCTTTAAAGAGATTTACACTTGAAAGCTTTTATGCAACTGGTGCAATCACATAACACTTGTTGCTGTAGAGTGGTCTCCCGCTCTTTCTTGTCCCGAAGTGAACTTCAAACTGTCTCTAAAAATAGGCTATCAGTTTTGCTTTTTTAGTATCACACTGACTATTGCACTGTTTATGACTTCTGCAGTTATCAAGACTCCAGAATAGCCTCTATCAAAAATTGGCACAAAGCAAACCGTTCTGGTGCTATCTTTCTTTCCTCTATGGCTGTTTGCCCAGGCTAGCTCTAAGGAAGGCCTAGAGTAAGTAAATGTGGCTTTTATCTAAGCTACAAATCAGACCTACAAATCAGAGGAGGTGACAATTCCCATGGCAAGTACTTTCCATGAGAAATGTTCAGTTAGTTTATCTCCAAAAGAAAAGACCTAACAGAAGTGGTCAATAAGCTATTTGATTTCAAACACTATGCAGAAACAAAGATAGATGGCACAGAGACAGTGATCCTGCTAGCCATTCTCACATAAAAAGCAAGAGCTGTTTTAGGTAAATTTGAACTTTTAAGTGCTGTCTAAAATACATCTGTGAACAGACCATTACACCTCACTACCTTTGTGATATGAAGTCAAATCACAAGTTCTGTCCTATATAAATGAATCTGCCCAAAAATATCAATCTGCCCTATAATATGAAACAAATGAACATGGTAGGGTTATCTCCTGAAAAGCATACACACAGAAACTCTCCTCTGCTCTTTACTGTGCCACCAGTGCCTGCTGTAACTCATCTGACCCTCAGTCTTATGTCCCTAAAGTTGGCCACACCAACCATATCCTAGCTCTTCTTGCCCGAAGGCTCCAGATGGGCATCCAGGGCTGAACAGGAGGGGATGAAGAAAATCAACATCAGCAATATTCTTATTTATCATGAAGAAAAGGTCAACCTGGAAGTTTCCTGAACTTGAGTGAAAATATCTGCTGGGTAGAAGAGGTAAAACACCCCGAGCTGTACATGTCTATGAGCCACCATCTATTTTTGTATTCACAAATGTGTGATATTGGTCTACTTGTTCTTTAAAAAATTTTGAGCTATGAGGTATTTTATATGTCAAAGCTGTGAAATACAAGAAAGATAAAAAAAAACACTGATAGAAAAGAAATTGTTGAAATTCTAGAAGTTGTACCTGAAGGACTCAAGAGGAAAATGTAATCATTATTTAAAGTGCAATACAAACTAGAAAGCAGTAGAAATTTTGGAGACCTCGGAAAGATCAAAGAACAGATTATTACAACTTCTCTTGCCTGACTGGTGGCCACCTGTCCAGGAAGAAGTCTGTCTTTCTGGATGTCTGCATTGGGCTGGTAAGCATGTTAATGCTCAAGCTAGCAGCATGGGAATCCCATCTAGCTATACCTCCTCTGGGACAAAAATTGCAAACTAAGAGAAAAATTGCAAACTACTCTAGAATTTTTTTGTCATGCACACTTTACAGTTCCAACTCAGCTAACCCTTCAGTCCATACTGTTACTGGGTGTTATGGACACAACCCGAGTCTTCTCTGTTCAGAAGGTGTCTGTCTGAAAAAGCAGTCTAGAGCACATGGTTTTAAAGAGAGAATAAGAGTAATCAAACTCAGATGCTCTGTGATTTCTAACACTCATCATGGTAGGAGCACCTCAGATCTCCCTTCCATAGCTCTGGGTATTAACTCCTGCTTCACTGGCTCAGTCAGAGCCAGAAGTTAAAATAGCCATTGGCATAGAAAGAAACATACCTCTTCATAATTTCTAACATGGATATGCAAGAGCTAGTCTGGTAACACAGCTCCATGCAGTTATCACCAATTCACAATGTTCCTGTATCTTCCCTGCAGACCAAACATGTCGAGAAGGAGACAACAGCAAAAATTCATCCTGAGGGACTGTTAGGACCTCCTTGAACTGCACGAGCCATGGTCTACTGTTGACATACAAGTACCACTGTGTTTTCTGTCTCTCCAGCAGTTGTAAAATAAGCTCCTGAAAATCAATTCCTACCACTGCTGCTAGACCTGAAAATGAATTAGCTGCAGTTTGTAATCATTTGCGTAAACAACTGCCAAAAAAGCTAATGAAACTGGCAAGAGTACCTAATCACAATCTGACAACAAAGTATATCAACAACGTAAACACATTTGGTCCCTGTGCTAGGTATGGTAGAAGAGCTTGTTAAATCATATACAATTGAATATTATTGGAACTAGAACAGTTCTTCATGTTCTCTAGGAGTTAAAAGGAATAAAAACCTTGATAGGTACAAAGGACAGATAATGTAGGAATATTAGCATAGACCAGAACCACTGCAACTTTTGACACTCATTTAATAGTCATAGTAATTATCAGTGGAGTAGTTCATAAAAATCACACAAAAGAGCCACTTTAATTGGTCAAACACTGCTTAGCCAGCATGACCTGAATCTTTCTCTGTGAGCATGAATGACATGTGAACCAGCAGTTTATTTTTATCCCTGACTGCTCAGTCACTGTTCCAGTGGAGCCCAACTAACTTCAATGTCGTAGGTCTGAAGAGAGATGGTTAGCACCTTCAAAATTTTTTTCCTGGAAAATTACTTTTAAATAAGATTAACTATGTAGGGGCATGTATATTTGGTAAACTGATTTTGAAATGCAGGCAACATTTCAAACTAAAGCTACCTTGTTTTCTAGAAGTTTGTTTTGGGGCATGCTAAGAACTAGGAAAAACTAGTGAGCTTTAGCCTAGGGAAATCAGGGGTTCCAAAGGATATACAGACAGCCATGTCATTCCTACCTGTCCAGGTAAAAAGGAGCCTTTTAACCATCCCTCCAACTGGACACCAGTACTTCTCAAGTCCTTACTGTGCAGCAAGAACCCAAAAACCCAGGGAGACAGAATGAGCAGCTCAAATTCTCAGAAACTGTAGGCATCCCTTTTGATACCATCTTCTTTGTTTTTTTTCCCATAACCTGACAGATTTGTAACTGTCATGGCAGACAGCTACTGTATTTTCAAGTGAGGGAAAATAATCAATGGCACCAAAGACACATGCTTTACTATTGTGTTGTTGTTTTTTTTTTTTTAATGTCTTTTAAAGTGGATGGAAAATGTGTTAAAAAAGGTAATGCACTACTTTTTTAATGGGTTTCAAATATATCTTATTTGAATTATAACCTTGTTAAAACTATAACAACNTTTTTTTTTTTTTTGGAGGGGGATGGTTAGAGTTCCGGTAGGTGAAAGCTTTCAAAATTTCAAAATTTCCCTCAAAACAGACATGCAAAATTACATGCAAAGGAATCTAAAATTCTGACACATTTTTTAATGTCTTTTAAAGTGGATGGAAAATGTGTTAAAAAAGGTAATGCACTACTTTTTTAATGGGTTTCAAATATATCTTATTTGAATTATAACCTTGTTAAAACTATAACAACATTGTTCTACAGCTTTAAGTTTCTTGGTTATGCTATATTTTAAATATCAAAAGTGTGTTATGATATGATGTAAAGATCTTTTACATTACCACGAAATCCTAAATATTCCTGGGCTATGGAAATCCTCATTTATAAAGCTTTTTGTTGCTATTCACCTGACAGTGAATGTTTGCCTGTAATTTTCTCTCAGTTTGAAGACTAGTGATGAGTCCTGAGAGATTCCTCTGGAAATACTGTCCTCAAATGCATGGAGTGAGACCTCTCCCTTCAGTTGCACAGCAGTTGTTGCCTGCCACAGATGGAGGTGTAAATTTATGTTGCTTATTTGCTCCAATAATCTCTTATTATTAAGAACAACAAACTAAAACTATAGGAAATGTGAACAGTAGTAGGGTGAATGCAAAGCCATATTCTTCTACCTGAGTTCTCATAAATGTGAGGTCATTTTACTTGCTAAATTGTTAGGTTTCCTGCACATTTTCTCATGTTGCTGACCTTGAAAGCTTCCAAGGACTTTATTTGACACATTTCCACGGTATTAGCTTGATTTCCATTTTTCTCTCTCCCTCTCCATATGCCTTTCATTCAGGGTATGAGACATGAATAATAAAAATAGAACTACAATGGTGATTATGAATTTTATGCATTTTGGTAGAAATTGCATCTTAAATTATGAAGCAAATGACCATGATTTTTATCATTATTTATACCAGTGTATCAGAGAGGACCAATTAAGCTATCTCCCTGAGATCCCAGCAGAGACACTCAAAGGGGATTGAAAGCAGGAGCCTAGTTCAGCTGCTATGTTCCCTGAAGGAAGCTATTTCTCTCCACTGCACAGGGGTTAAAGATTGATTTTGTAAATGCCTCTTCCTTACTCTATTTGTTGCAGTTTCAGAGTGCTGGAACTGTTCCAGCCCAGTGGGCACCCCCGGGTACCTCCAAGCATCGCCCACCTCCTAGCAGAAGAGTGAGGAACTGAGTAACCCTTCCACCTGTTAAAACATATGGACAGTATAGCAGGGATTCCCAGCTGGCCAAATCTGACCCTTTTTAAGCTTTGAACAGGCAGACCAATCTGATGAACTCAAATCATACCAAAAATTGAGTCATTCACTTACTCTTTCTTGCATTTTCCATGGTTTCTGGAATTCCACAACGTAGGACCTATGATTCCTGATGATGGTTTCCAAGATAACTTCAAAGATAATTAATTCTTCTGAAATTAAGTAATGTTGTTATAAATAGGGTTTGTGATGCTATAGATTCTTCACATATTTTCACATATATTATATTATAAAACATACTGCTACATCATAATAGACTTCAGTGGCCCTGAAGAGTAGATGATCATATGGGTTTCAAAACCTAAATTGAAAATAGTATATTTTAAGGTCTGTTTTCAGTTTGTTTAATAAGAAATTGCTAATGGTATTAGAAAGCTTCCACCACAGTAGGAGATGATGCTGAAGAAACAGTTGGATGGCTTGATTTGAAGGAGCTGTATGGAGAACCTGTATGGCAATGGCAACATATTGGCCATAAAACTATACTGTGGACCTTCTACTGCTTATCTGCAATACTGCTGTCATTAAACCTGCAGCACTCAAGAGCACAGACTCTAGTGACGTGCAGGTAGGGCAGTTTTTCTCACATGGCCTGTAAAAAAGTTCTCAAGACGAAACTCCCCCCAAGAGAAGATATGCCACTGCAAAACCTGTAGATCTGATAACTGTGAGATGTGGCAAATCATGTTCTTACCCTCAGTAAAAAGGCCATATCTGTGTCTCCTTCTTAGTGATTCATTTAAATACCTACAGCTTCCAAGTGAACAACTGAACTTGTGAATGCTTCTCTGTATTTATAATAACATCTTATCCATAATTATTTTTTATGTTATGTATATATGGATAATCACCTAGGACTAAGATTGATTTCTACTCAGATATAAGAAGAAGGACCAAACGAGTCACCACTTTTAGTCGTGTCTTCTATGACAGGATGTTGTCCCACAGAAAAGTCAGGGCAGCTCCCAAATATGGGGCAAAATTCTTGATAGACACCAATTTTAGCTTTTGAGCAGGGCAATTACCTCAGTCCCCACAGGAACCCTGAGTTTACTCACTGACTTATAGGGGCAAATTACACTGTGTATCTGCTGTGTCTCTGGTGGAAGACAAGTTTAACCACTAATTTCAATCTACAGCTACCAGAACTCTAACACTTTAGACTCCTTGCTTAGCTTTGTCAAAGAGATCCTGTCACTTCCTTTGTCATATAAATCTAACTGAGGTCTCCAGTGTTTACATACTGCTATGCAAGCAAAGAAATCTGAACATACATCTTCAAACAATCTGATAATATGAAATCTGATGGATTATGGAAAATAGTACTTGTGAAAGACACAAGAAGATAAGGAAGATTTCTCTGGGAAAAAAAATAATGCTAGAACAGTGAGTAATATCTTTGTCAATAGCTGCTGGGCACATAACAAATCAAGTGAGCCGGCTTGCAGTTTAAGATCAACTCTGAGAATTTAAATGAGTTTTGCTCAGGAAGTGTGAATATGCCTGAAAAGGTTTTCAGTTTTTAAATTTGCAGATCAAAAATTTGCACTGCACAAAGTGCTGGCCTGCTTTGGAGTTACAGGTAACTAAGTTTGTTACCTGGTGTGGTTTCTAGGGTCTAGGATACAGTTATGACTACCTTAGAAATATACAAAGGGCAGAGGGTTTACGACACTCCCTTGTGTGTCTTTTCAAATGTATATCCTGCATATTCAGTTGTAATCCAATCAACCCTCTTTTGAAACCACAAAATGGAGGATTCAACAAGTTTGAGGGGAATTCAAGGGGAGAGGAGAATAGAAGCTGAACTGATGTCTGACTCTCCAAAATTTTGCCTTCAGCTTCATACTTGGGAGTGGTGGTGACAGAGGTACTGGCTCCTTGTTACCTTGGTGGGGTCCCACTGCCCTGCACTACACCCCTGCTTTCCCTGCACACACACCGTGCACTGAAGCCCAGCTGTGGCCTGCCACCAGACCAAGCCAATGCTCAGTGGGTGGCTGAAGAGGCCAATTTAATTCACTAAAGCTGCAGAAAAAAAACCTAGCAAAAACGCCTCAAAAATATCAATTTTTTCACAAGGTTAGCATATTGATGCAATTTATTGTGTGATCAGATGAGTGCCAGAGTGGTGCAAAGGAGGAGAACATCGAGCATCTGGGAGCAGACACAGAAGAGGAAGGAACAAAGTAGGTGGGAAAGGGACTGAGACCTCCTGCTTTTACTAGAAGCAAACTCTTAGTTTAGTTTAACTGTGATGTGAAACAGTACCCTGGGTGTATATTTACCCCTACTAAATGCTCTGCTACATAAAGAAGGTGCTCAGGGCACTTCTTGCAGTGAATGAACAGTCTGGTTCTCATAGCACCAATTTTTCAGGCCCTCTGCTGATACAAATGAGCAGCACTGCACCAAATTCTGCTTATAGGTGATTTACAGAGCCATGTTTTTAAAGTAATGTTTTTAAAGTCTTACCCAGCAGAGTAAGAATTGAAAAGGACTATCAGAAAGGAGGGCACTGAAGGATATCCCTGTCATTCTCTGCACACCTAGACAAGAGTCATGGCTCTGTGTCTGAAAAATACCACTCTAGAAAAAAGCATATGTATTTGGGAGTAATTTTTGCTGACATACTATGGGAGACTCTTGCTTATGTTCTACTGGAGTCCAATAGAAATTGGCAAAGTGTGAACTCCGCGCCTAAGAATAATGATGTCAGATCAGGATGATCCTTTCTGTTATTGCCTTTCAGATCAATAGACGAAATAAAGGCTGGAGCCAGTGAAGGCAACATGAGGTCTGTCCCTGTCAGGTTTGCAGGTCAGTCCATTATGTTTCACAGGATGGGAGATGGTTACAGCAACAATGACACAGGTGAGAAATCTGAAGTGTAAATCTGGTGGCATAGGTGGCATTTGACAGAACCCACAGGATCACAGTAGTTGCTGTTGCTAAATGTATTTCCTCTTCATAATCTGAAAACTTCATATTCTTTCAGAAGCAAAAGAAAGTGTTCAGCAGGATGAGGGAAGGGTCAAGTTCTATGACTGTTATGTGCATGTTGAAAATGAAAAGGTTTGTATTTTTTAAGACAGCTCTGTGATCAAGAAAAGGAAATGGTTATACCAGTGAGTTCTACTTCCTCAAAATATTTATTAAAAGCTACACACATACCAAATATTTATGAATGTAAAAATCCATGGCATTTGTTTTAAGGTCCATACTTAAGTGCACTCTAAACCTTGGACTGAACACTAACAGCCCATGCCGACTGAAATGACAATGGTGTAAATAAATAATAATGGTGTAATAATTAAATAATAAATAAGTAATAGAATAAATAATCAATAATAAATAATAAATAAATAAATAAATAAATACACCATAAATAATAATGGTGTAATAATTAAATAAACATCTGATTTGTCCTTATCTTTATACAATGTACAGGTGTTGAGGATTAGATCCACAAGAGGACAAAGGAGCCACAGCACCAGGTGTTGCAATGCTCAGCCTGTGTAAGCCCTGCATCACAGTGGTTGATTAGGCTCTGGGCTTGTATGGCACATGGGAGAGGAAAGCTGGGAAAAATGAAATAACCCACTGCCAATAAGCAGGGTCTGAGCTGTGTAAACTGCCCAGCAGAAAATTCAGGTTTTAATCAATACTTATTGACCCATAGGAAATAACAGTAACTTGGTAATACAGTGTCTGGGAACTCGGCTGAGGTCTGATTGCTAATTAATAGCTATTTTATATGGACATTTATAACGTTGGTAGATATTGGAGGTCTCTGCTCCAGGATACCTAACAGCCTGAGAGTTCTGAGAAGCAGAAGGGCAGCAGAGTGAAGAAGGAACTTCTGTCACTGACCTTCAAGCAAATTACTTCATATCTTCTATTACTTTGAAAATATTGGGTGGTTTCATTGTTTCAATGTATATTAGTCTGGTTTTCTGTACTGGAGATCAATCACAGCTTGTTAGTGTGACCTGGAGGAACTCAAAAGCAGAATTTTCCTAGCTCTTCTTTCATGTCTGTGTTAACAATGACCCAAGAACATCCCAGCCATTTTCCTGCCTTCTTTACGGTTTTGGTAATGCCCATCTTCTGTAACTTATCTATCAATTTCTAGATGACACAGTGCCTAATTTATTACCTCCTCTTAGATGATATCCATCATGTTTCCTTTGTTTATAAAATTTATTATCTGATTTAAAAAAAAATACCACAGTGATGATCCTGGAAAATCCATATTGCATCATATTACATTTTCTGTTTACGTACAAGTCTTTAATTATTAACATCTATGTACTGTAGTTCTGCTGTGTAATCTTAAGATGAAGCTACAATTCCTTCAAGTATCCAGTTGTTTGGTTTTTTATTTCTGAAATCATAGAATCATAGAATGGTGGGGTTGTAAGGGACCATTATGTTCATCTAGTTCCATGACCCCTGCCTTGGGCCACCCACCAGATCAGTTTGTACAGGGCCCCATCCAGCCTGGCCTTGAACACTTCCAGGGGTGGATCATCCCCTCAGTACTGTATGTGCTGCTCTCCGAGCAGGCACTACCCACACGGGTTTATTTAGAATATCTGCTTTTTCATTTATCAGCTCTTCAGAACTATATGATAAAAATTATTGTATGCCTTCATCCAACAGGGTGTTGGGTAAATACTCTCATTATGTTTTGGGCAATCTGCTCTCCAAATCCTCATCCTCATTACCAGTGTACTCTTTACCTGCACTTACTATAGTATCATCATTATTGAAACGTGCTAGCTGGCATAATAGAACATAACTAAGCAGTGCCTTTACTAGCAGAATTTTTTCTCCATTCAGACTAGAAATTCCAGAGTGCCCCACAGTAACATGGGGCTTCTCATGGGAATTCTGGTAGTATTTTTCTCTAATAATAATATTTCTGCCCAGATTCAAACTCAACCATGGATATTTATAACAGATTCTTATTACCACTGCACTGCAGGAGAAGGATTTTTTCATCTTACCCTTTTCCTCATTTTCCCCTAAAAATATTTAGATGCAGGAAAATTCTGTATTATACTTTATATAATAAAATATATATATATCTATGCTTTTTTACCAACTTTTACATAGTAAGTTTAACCAAAAAAATCACAAAAATTAGTTTTATATTAAAAAATAAAAATCAAACTATCACTCCATAATGCATTTACTGCACCTTTACTGAAGTAGTTGCATAAATGGCATGCCAGGTTTTCTCTGATTCCTCCATGAGTTTGTCAGTGAAAGCCAAGGAGACCTTTGGGTGCTCTACTCTTAAAACTGGGCTTCAAATTTCCTTGCTTCTTCATTGCTGAATTATTGATTTGTTAACACCCAATCTTGAGCCAAAATCTAGTCAGTACCACCATGAACTGATTTTGATTCACAAATTAAGTGGTAAATTAGATTCTTTCTAGGAATATTTTCATGGCCTTCCCTTTGCTTATGAAGTACAAAAACAGTTGTTCCATCTCATTATCACACAGAGTGAACAGAAATGGAGAATCTTGGTAGGACCGTTCAGCTTGGAAATGTATTCACTGTTTCTGTGGGGCAAATCAGCAACAAAGCCTAAATAGGTCTTTCTCAATCATTCATTCAGTATTGAACCCATGCTCCTATCCAAGCTTAAATGTCAGAGACAGAAAATAATGAACATGCGAATAAATTTCAAAAACTCACACTTTATTTTATGCTTTCTTACAGAACCCTTTTGAATTAGAAACAGACTTTAAACCATTAACCTATTTCATGTTGTAAAGATAGTTCTATGATACACAGAAAACATTAAGGAAATATTTCTTAAATTTTAAAAACTAATTTCCAAGCTAATATGAAAGTTATTACTTGAAGCTTAATATTATCATATGCACCTGTAAAGGTTGGTCAATTACAAGTTACCCATAAACCCTTTTTTGTTATTTTAACATCATAAATAGTAATCTGGCATTAAATATTTGTGATCTGGGCCAGTAACCTTTTTCAGTCTCACAGGACTTTTTTTAATTAAACTATATCTTTGTCCCATGTCTATAATCCTCTCTTTGACATTTTATATACAAGACACCTTGCTGCAAAAAGGTCAAGCAGTACAGTTATAAATGGAAAAGAGATTAAAAGTATTCTCAAGCCACAGTGATCTAAAAGAGAGCTGAATATAGAGTGTTCTTCACAGGCTTCCTTAGATGAGTTAAGAGGAAACCCTGTTGGCAGATTTTTATTATAAGAACACCAAAGCAAATGAAAATTATTTGACAAAAATGAATAATGCACAATTTTAATTTGCATATTGGAATAATTAGCTCCAAAAGAGCCCTATAGGGTTTTGTCTCCATAAAACTTTTATGTATAACATTGCCAAATGTGGCTTATGTGTTTATATAATTTTTTCCTCTTAACGTAGTTTTGTTGTGAAAATAAAACCCCAAAATGACTACAGTAACATCTTGCTACAGTTAATAGCATTCTTTTTTCCCTCTCTTTTTTCCTGCGAAAGAAACATGATAGAAATAAACTGCTCCTTCCTGGAAAATATGTGAGAAATTCAAGAATGGGAAATGGCAAGAGATATTTCAGGAGCCAGTGTAAGTCAGAGAAGAGTACTCATAATGTAGTGTAAGTAAACATATCCACAGTGCCAGTGAGTGGCTTCTTTATTTTTATCAGAACATTAAGCAGAAATTGAAGGAACATTTTTCCCTAATATTCTCCAGCTGGCATATTTTGACCTCAACTTGCTTAGTCTATGCCACACTGGAATAACTTTAATGGTGTACATGGGTACAACTAAGCAATACATTACTGGTAATGTCTTAAGTAACCTAGCAAAGCATGGTACCCAATTGCTGAAATGCCATTCTGTATCTTTCAGAATCTACTTTGTTACCCCCAGGAGGCCAAACCCTGATCTGGGAAGTCTTTACTGCTAATTTCTTTCCATCAGTTTTATGTAGTCCAGTGAAATAAGTGTATTTCTTCTAAGTCTGTGTCATCAGAGTGCCTGTTGTTTAGATGCAAATGCTGGAAACATTTGCAGTGACCCCAAGTTCTCTCTTGCAGTTTTGTAGTCTGTTAGTGTGTGTGTTTTTGGTTTCTGTGTGGTCCAGTGACTGACTTACATAGAAAAGAGGGCTTTTACACCATCTGTTTAAAACTGCCTGAGGCACCTAACTGAGGTGTGATGCAGAGGATCTAAGTTTAGGGGCTGTTTCCTGTATTTTCTCTTCACAGACTGCTGATCAATGTGCCTAAAGCATCAGAATTAGTGGGGATACCCAAAAGATCCTAATGCAGCCATAGCATTTGTGGGGACAGCAAAGCCAGGGCTGGTATACTGCCCTTACTGGCCTAAATTTATATCTGAGTGATACTATTAAAAATCTTAGGTTTAATATGAGCTTCAGTCCTGTTGTTTCTTTCTTCCTTTTTGCCATTTTAAACTTTGTTTGCCCTAAATTAAAGTCTACTTTCTGTTTCCAATTTTTTTCAGCTGTTAGGAGACTGCATAAAGTAACCAAACTGTTGGTATCCAACAAATCCAGCTCTTGTCCAAAGAAACTGGACACCCTGTTTGTAGAGCATGGTATCTGACAGGACTAGATTAGCAGCTCCAAGCCTGTTGACTCAGTCTTATTAGATCTGTGTGCTAAAGAAATAAACACGTGAAAGAGAATTTATAAGTTAAAAACTTGCCAGTAGTGCAAATTGTAACAAATGTGAAGCTCAATTACACATTAGTGTGAAGATGCAGTGTGATGGACAGGACACCCTCACAGCCTCATTAGGCATGTGAAATCCTATCTGCCTCCTCCTGCACAGGGTTTGCTGTTTTCAGCTATTCAAAATAAAAGCCAGCCTGTGACTCCACATACCTCCAAGGCAGGATGAGAGGGTTCCATTACAAAAAGCACACTGCAGAGCTTGGGCTTTGAGCTGGGCATACTGTGAGTCTCCCCTCTTCCTCTATCCTTTACCTGATAGTCTGATGACTCTGGCACTCCTACAACTCAGGGTTTCCACCAGCTTTCATAAAGCACCATACTCATCCAACCTGTAAGAGGAAAACATGAAATAACAAAATAACATGAAAATTTTTATTACTTAAAGCATTTTTCCACTGCAAAAGATAACCCTAAAGGCATATTGTGAATATTGCAAGGGTCCAGAATGTTGTAGAAACAACAGGCCCATCCACCTGAGTCTGCGGTTATATGTGACACCTTAGTCCACCTAAAAGCACAGTGCTATGAAAAGTGTCTCATTTTTGCCATTGTTCCAGTCTTCTCCATTTGTGCTGGCTTTGGCACATGCCCACCTCTGGAGTGGACTGGCTCAACTCAGTAAACTGGCAGAAAAATGTCCAATCATCTCTGCAAATGTTAGTTTTCTGCCAATTTAACCCCTTAAATCTAGTTTCCATGTGATCAGAAAAGTCCCAAAGAAAGTGCCAGGAAGTAGCAGGAGTGTATGGCTGGGACCAGGGACAAAGGGGACACAAGGCTGCTACTGCAGTGGTTCAAGAGTGGCACAAACTTTTTGTCAGTCTCTCTTCTGATCATGGGAATTATCACGAGATGTGGTTTGCCTTGACACTTCTAGGTTTTACTATTTCTTGTAGCCCTTGCAGAAGATATGGTTAAAGAGCAAAGAACATAATCATGTTTTGATCGCTTTCTGGTTTTCTGGGAGTTAATGGGATCAGCAGGCCTGAAATCTGCCCCAACAACCTATGGCATTGCACTTATGTTTCAATTTCTGTAACAATGCCAAATATGTCTTTGTTTGTTGCCGAGCACATCTTTGGCAATACTGTGATTAGCCATACTGCATTTATGAGAAGTGAGAAAACGTAAAACATCAAGATGATATGATGTGTAATTTGCTAGTTTGTGGGAAAACACTGAAATTATGTTTTAGGAAAACTGTATTATTTCTGTATTCACCGAATACCAAATAGCAATCACTGTTTAACTGACTAAACAAACTTGTGTGTTGGCATTTCCAATGCATAAGGAGACCCACCTGGCCTCCATCTTTCACTCCTAAAGGTCTCAGGACTGTGTCACTTCTGCCAGCCCCACATGGATGTCTCAGATAAGCCCAAGAGTATCTCAAATTGCATTATATTTTGGCAACTCATTTTATGACCTTTTAGTGGGATTTAGGTACTCAGGTCATGTGCCAACAGCTACATATAGATGTCTACATCCAGGTGTTTTAATCTCAAAAAAAATCCCCTCCTGGAAGCTCAGCCCATTTCTTAAACATAGGTGTCTAGTGCCATTTTAGAGGCTCCAAAGTATCTCAGATATCTATACAGGGGTGCCAGATACAACACAGGATATATGAAAGATGTCTCTGTCCTCTTGCAATGACAGCTGGAATCAAAGGACCTCTGAGATGGCACTCATTCTTATGTTTTCTCAAGTGAATTGAGTTCTGAGCTGTCTGGATTCAAAATTAGTCTTTGTGAAAGGAATTGTCTCAAAATGCAACAGCCTAAACAGCATTTACAATTTTTCGGGGGTTTTCATTTGGTTGGTTGGTTGGTTGGTTGGGTTGAGTTTATGGTCTGGACCTCTTTCCTTCATTTAAATAATTTAGTCATCTTTTTCTCCTCTCCACATGTCTATGCACACAAATGGGTGAATACCCACAGTTTTCCCATCAGCTTCAGATTCGTGCAGCCCCAGCTTATGGTCCTTCATTTTCTTTGCAGGAAAAGGCTGCTCAAGACACACCTATCTCTTGCTGGGCTGTGGCAAATGAGCTGGCAGGAAAACACCCTCACACCTGCTACTAAACTTGCCTTCTAATGGTTCCTTAAAGAAGCTGTTTTGTTTTCACATCACTTCAAAAGAAAACATGGAGAAAATGGAAGGGAAAAGGAAAGAGGTCAAGATGACCTATTCAAAGAGCTTCAAGGACATACTGTGCACACCCCTGAGGCTGTCCACCTTGACAGCTGAGACTCAGCCATTTGGAACTAGAAATATAGAAACACTGCAGGAAGCACAATAGGGGAAACAAAGAGTACATTACTTTCTTAATCACTGCTGTCTCTTATTTGAAATTAAAGCGTGTATGAAACTGCATATATGTTTTTCCCTCCATGGAATTCAAAATATATTGCGTATGTGATAAAAATTGCTTTCCTATAATAATTTACTTTCCCATTCACATCAATATTCATACCCTAGTGTACAGCTTTAAACAGATTTTTCCATTGCATCTGTCCACAGAGCAAACAAATCTTTATGCATGTTCTTCAATTAAATCTACTGGAGCAGACTCCATTAACATGTAAATGAAAAAGTCACTCTGGCCTGGTCTACAATGCCCTGGAAAGTTTGACTGGTCTATTTGGTTACAATGTGAAGAAATCATACTTTTAATAAACACAATTAAACTGAAAAAAGCCTTAGCATGGTGTGGTTATATTAAGAACTAATTTAATTTACTATTGTCTCCTGTCTTTGAAGAAAGGAACATCTCAGCTATACAAGTACAAGAAAGCCTCAAAGCTTAGTTACTTATACTTTGATGTCTTAGCAACAAGAATAGTCCATAAATGTAACAATGCCACAATTCTTCTGTCTAAAGATTAGTAAAAGCTATAAAAGTTCACTTTAAACTAGCGTTGAGGATGTTATGATATCAAAAATTTTGTTGTTCTACCCCCACTGTTGTCACTAATCAGTGGGAGCTATAGTTACTGTTTAGCTAAACACTATCATGGGCTTAGCTGTGATTACAGAACGCAAGCTGCCACCTGCCAAAACTTATCCTTCTGCTAATGGAAAGAAAACCACAGAAAATGCTGGATTTAGCTGCAAATCACTTTTCAGGATCAATCTACTGCTTTTACAGGTAGGAGCTTGGAACAGAAAATTATTTTGAAAATATTTTCCATCTTGTAATTCACTGTGTGCAGTTTTGTGTATTATTCCTAATAATTTAATGTGCTACAGAATAAGGCAGTCTCCATAATTCATCATTATTTTCACAATCTTTATTTCTGCAATATTCTCCAGCAATATATCATTAGCAAAGTAAATATCCCCTCTAAAAGGGTTATTTCTTTCATTAAAAAACCCAGAGTCAGAGTCTTTAGCTAACTTCATCAACAAGGTAAAGCATGGGAACAACCTGAATGTTTGGCTTGAAGATGTTTGCTGGTATTTTTGCCTTCTTTTTTGGGAAAAATCTATCTCCACTCAAATTTTTAAAAAACCTGGCCTATGCCCTCCTTCAGTAGCTGTGTTCCTGCAGGTTGCAGTTTATTTTTAAAATCTGAGCCCACAGTTCTGTTGCCCTTCAGTGCAGTACATCCCACTGGATGTGAGGAGGAGAGAGTATTCATCCTGTGTTCTGCAGACAGGCATGCACTCCACAGCTCGAGGGTTCACCTGGGAAGTGCTGGGCTTTCCCAAAGATTGCTGCAGGCATTGCTGGTGGTTTGGGGAGCTTTTTAAGTGATACAGCTCTCCTGGCAAAACAAGAATTTGCTTGGAAAAAATTGCTATCCTTCCTGCAGAACATGTGTGAATTTAAAGCAGGTTAGATCTTGAATAACTCAGATAGGCTGGCTGATGATGACTCACAAACCTTATCCCATGCACCAAACTGTTTTTTGGCACATGACAGAATTTTTTGTTCTCAATGTGCTGTCATTAATATTTACCAACAGTCCTTGGTAAGGGACATTGTTAGAAGAATTTGCAAGTCAAGATAAATTATACCTACTTGTATTCCTCTCCAAATATCTGTGGCTTCCTTCCTGAATTTTTGTGAGGTTGAAAAAATAAAAATTACACCCAGTGAAAATGTAAAGATCAATTAAAAATGTACCGTACATTTATACCATTAATACCTAGGTAGTTTTAAAAAGGTTCTTTAATGGCTGGTTATGAAAATGGTTTTGGACAATTTCAGTGGTTATAAAGCACCGTTCCTTTTTCTGTAATTCCCAAGGTCATCCTTTGTTCTTTCTTCCCTTAGATAAAAATCAAACCTCAGGAATGGCTCCTGCTATTAGAGGTATATTGCCTATTTTAGTTAGTAGTTCAGTTACTTTTTGTTTTTACCTTTTTAAAACTCTCAAATGAATATTATCCAGCCCCAGGGATTTTCTACCATTAACTTTATCTAGTTGCTAAAATGTCTCATATTCGGGGCCACTTTCTTTGACAATGCCTCATCTTTAAAAATTAACCTTGAGTTAGAAATGTCTGCCTCATACTCATTAGTGAAGACTGATTACAAGGAATTCATGTAATTTCTCCACATTCTCTTCATCGTTTTTAATTACAACTTTAGTGGTCCATTTGACCCAGGCACTTATTTAGCCTGTTCTTCCTGATAAAGAATTTCTTACTGTTTGTTTTAATGTATTTTGACTATTAGCCTTTTAAAAACATTTGCCAGCAAAAATTATACTTCACTGTATCAAAAGATGAATTTTTTCTTCTCATGAGAAGTCCAGCTGTTTAAAAGAAGATTGATATCCATTTTTCCTTTTGTGTAACTTCCTTAAAAGGAGTGTTAAGCTGGCAACCCAGCAGATACTAAGGGACACTGCCCACCATGACTTTTTTTTGTTCAGGTCGCTACTAGGATGAATTTCTGGGACTGAAAACACAATCATTACTTGGAAGAGAGGGATCCTTTTTTGTCCACACTAACCAGGAAGATGAATCAGCATTGGGTTATGTGCTGGATCCCACTGAGATCCAAGTACTACCTACAAAGTACTTTCTGAAATCTGGCTTTGTCTAAGTGCACAAGTCATGTCTCCATTTGATTAACCTTCTTGCTTTCCCTTTTGTAATTAATTATTTTGTACAGCTTAAGAATCAGCTCTTTCCTCTTGAGTTTGTGTATTATGATTGAAGAGACAAATATTGACTGCATTTGGTCATTCCATGTTTTATGGTAACTTTTAAATCCTTTGCCCAAAGAAGTGATCTGAGTGGTCCCTGTACAAACCCAGTACTGTCTTCAAGTCTGATAGGTTTTAGGAGAGAAATTCTGTACTGTTAACAGAGATTGCATAAAAGGAATAAACGCCATCTTTTCTGTAAACTTAACTATTGCAGAATACCGCGAATAAAGTTGTCTTTTTTTTTCTTTATTTTCTGCATGAAATTGAATCTTAGTCAGCATTTCTGAGAAATCCAGATTCCTAAACCATTCCTACTTTATTACATTGAATAGGGTTTCATATTATGATACTTCTTAATTGTGCAATATAATCATATAGTTTAAAGTATTCTAATTTTTTTTTCTTTTCGAAATTCAAATGCTGAGACATTATTTCCAGAACTGCTTGTTGTGTCTCTAAACACAGACACATAACACATACATGCAATAGCATAATGCCTACGCTACCCATTCAAGGAGATATCATACCTACACATTCCACAAGGACTGTTTTTATTTAAAAATATTTAAATATATTTTTATTTTAAGATAGTGGCCCTGCAGCTCTTGATTTTTTTTCTTCATGCAGCTTATGCTTCTTCACTCATCTTATGCTTCTTCACTCAGCTTATGCTTCTTCACATAACTTCATTATGTTCAGGTTTTATTGTGTCTCAAGGTTGTTGTCAGTTTTAAGAAGAAATTTTTTGAGATACTCAAGGTCAATGCTTATCATTTTAAATCTTATTCTGGTTATTTGGTCTCTATTGCATCACAACAGGAGACATCTGTCTATTTGGGATTTGAGCACTGACGCTCTCATGCTTACATGCGAACACAGTTTACGTATTAAAAGAAAACAGCTCAATGAAATAATTTAAATTTTATTTAAGAACAGCATCATATTGACAGCTACTGAGATGCCAAGACCTGTAATTTTAAACATGAGTGAGTCTGGCTTAGCTGCTTAAAGGAAATGATATGGGAGCCATAGTTCAGCAGGAGCTAAAGGTTGTGGTAGCTGAGCTGTCTTTCCATGTCCCCAGGTGGAAGAACAGGTACCAAGTGATCAAATGAACCTCAGAGGCACAAAACACCTTTGCAGGGCTAGCTCTTCTCTGACTGGCTTCTCACCAAGAAGGTGAAAATGTGATTTGGTGTCTTATCCATCCTTTTAGACCATCAGTCCCAAATTTGTTGTTAGTTGGGGTCCAATTCTGCCACCCCTTTGAGCAGTGCCTCAGCGCTCACAGAACCGCGGGGCTCAGTGTGACTAATTGTGCAGTAAAGCACTAATCAGGCTGAATAATGGCAGCAGAATAGGGCCCTCGGTAATAAGAATTAATCATACCAGATCTTTGCAACTGATTTTTTCATTGTACAGCTGAGCTGAGAGAACAGATGAAAGTAAAAGAGACAATACTCAGGAGCATAGTTACTGATAAATAATTACAACAAGGACATTATAATTATTTAATTAAAATTTGTGCATGGGGAGAGATTATGAGTCTTTCAGCTTGCTGCCTCATTTAGATGATACTAGTCATTAACCAATTTTGCTGTAGTCAGCTACTAAATGTCCACACAGCCTGCCTTATTTTTTAAAACTCTTCAATCAGCAAAACTGGCTGCATGCACTGTGTAATGCTACTGAAGAACAAAGTGCCACACTTAGTAATATAATTAAAGGCAGTCTCGACTTTTTGAAGGAAACTGGTACTTTAATTAATCAAGATCATCAAATAAACAGGAACAAAAGAGTGTTTATCTCTGCTTTTGAAGTTATTAATTAGCAAACCACACTGAGAGCACTGTGGAGTTGACAATGGGCCTGTAATTCTTCCTACTGAAGTTATTTTGTTCCTTCCCTTAATATAATTTTCTACTGGCTTTTTTTTTTTTTTTCTGGGAATTTAACATCATAGAAATATAATATGTCAGAAAAATGGTAGCTACACCACAATAAAAAAACGTGTTTTCAAGATCATCTTCCCCAGCAATTTCTTTAGATCTACTAATTTTCCAGTTCAAGGCTGTCTTTAGGAGCTATTTCCCAGCATGTCTTTCTGTAGCTTGCTGCCTGAATTTGCACCCTTATAGCAGGCATTTTGCAACCAGCTGTATCTTTCTTCCAACTGGCAGATATTTTATTTCTTCCTATGTTTTCCCTCAGTTTCCAGCTGGTAGGTATTCTAACACCTCTAATGTTTTCCCTCAGTTTTTATCTTCCCATTGCCAAACAGATGGCAGGTTCTCACATTTACACAACAAATCCTAATGTTCTTTCAGTTATACCAGTACACAATAGGAGTGACACTTCTGCAACTGAGAGATCCAGGCTGTGTAAAATAGGTATTTGCAATGGAAAAAATGAGGCCCACAAACATAAGATGTGAATATATAAAATACACAGAATTTAATATGACTCACAGAATTTAACTTGACTGAAAGAAAATAAAAACTTCAGAAATTATTGTGTAACTACTGTAGAATAGTGTTGCAAATCTCTGAGCTTTTTGAAACACTGTTGTGGCTTTAGCACTACTTTGACACTTTCTGTTTGCCTTACATTCTAAAAGACCTCCCAAAATGAATTTATATACACTCTTAATCCAGCAATGTGGAAATGGAGCCCTTGAAGTCTGTGGTGCAAAAGAGTGCTAAAGGTAGAGGTATAAAATTAGTTTGGATTTTAAGGGTAAACAGCACATCCAGGACAAAACTAGCAGATGCTCTTAGCCACCTGCCTGAGAAATTTTATATGGGATTATCCCACATAGGCAACTTCAGTTTCCTGAGCTGAAAGACTAGCATGCTAAGGTAAAAAGCAAGAAAAAATGAGAATGTGAACAGCAAGAATCCATTTAAATCATACAGGTCAGGTTCCTCTTAGAAATGCTTAACCAGTAAGCATGAAATATACTGTTTTGACTCTAAAATGAGCAGGATGAGAAATAAAGCAAAAAGGCTCAGACAAATTTAAATGCCTGGGTATTCAGCAGGAAAACAGAAAAAAAATTACTTTCAAATTCTTCTGTATTTCAGTAATAGCTGATCCATGATAGTCAAATATCAGAACAACTGTTTGATAGCAATCAAGAATAATTGTACTTATTTAACTGATATTAGAGAGATAAAACCTCTTCAGTTTTTTTTTCGTTTTCTCAATGTAGTTTTTGGTTGGGATGCTTGCAAAATTGAAGCCCCATTTCCCCTTCCCAGGCATGAAGAAATCAGACCTATAAAAAAACCTTTGATTATAACATATCACAGAATCACAGAGTTGTTTAGGTTGGAAAAAACCTCTAAGATCATTGAATCCAACCATTAATCCAACACTGCCAGGCTTATCACTAATCCATGTCCCTAAGTACTGTATCCACAAGCCTTCAAATACCACTGCCCAGATTTTTTCTTACCCTCCTTAAAAATTAAGGAGCTTTGTACTCAGCAATACTCTAGAATAATGAACCACGTGGTGAGAACCATATCCTCTAACCTGCTCAGTATTAAGTGCAAATGTTGAGGAGAACCCTCATTTACTCTGAGATCACTGTTTCATCTCAAGAGCTGACTTTAATACCTTCTGAACCTACAAGAAAAGTAATGTCTAATTTCCCCTGAAATAATTTGTCACATTAGCTATTAATTGTTCTAAATCAGCACTTATTATTTCCATTTCGACATTGCTAACACAGTTGATCAAACTTGGAAATTTTCTCCATAAATAAAACCACCTCTATTATGAGTACCAGGCTGCTAGAGGAGGAGGAACTGCAACTGCAGTTGCACAGTCTGGCACATCTAAATTCAAGTTTGTTCCATGACAACTCGACTTAATTTCTTGAACATCTTCATAACAGTAGAGGACTTAGTGTCAATAAATTACACAGTGCAGTGATCTGGGTTTTTTCCTGATAAATTTTACTAGTTCCTTTCTATGTAAATCTTCTCCATATAGAGGTCATTTGAAGGTGCATCCTAAATGAAATTTTTTTATTTATACTATTTGAACCACATAATTAATTTTCTGCTGATTTTTTTAAAATTTGGCTAAGAATGAAGAGTTTTCAGCTATTTATAAAGGAAAGTTATGTATACTTCAGAGCACATTTTTTTGTTACCTGAACTCAGTTCAGGTAAATGTACTCAGTTTCAATGTTATTATCACACTCTATCCAGACTTCTCATGAGTGATTTTTAATGCAGGAAGAACTTTTAAAGAACAGAGAATGCACCTGTGTATGAACTTGCATGAACAATATTTGTTTGGGAGATCTAATACTCTCGTATTTGCACACATATCCTTCAAATCATGTGCTTGATTTGAAGGGTAGCATGGGCCCAATTGCAAAATCTTTAAGATCCCCTAGGGAAATGCTGAAGAATGGGGAGAGTTTCAGGCTGTGCATTCATCATGTACTGAAAAATATTGACAGAAGATGCCATTTCTCTTCAAAATGCAATTTTCAGAACCTTTTTTGATATTTAAAAGTCCTCAGAAACTGAGATAAGTCTCACTTCCAAAACGTTATAGGAACAATAGTGACACAAGCCTTTTATTTTCTTTTCTTTTCTTTTTTCTTTTCTCTTTTCTTTTCTTTTTTCTCTTTTCTTTTCTTTCCTTTTCTTTTCTTTTCTTTTCTTTTCTCTTTTCTTTTCTTTTCTTTTCTCTTTTCTTTTCTTTTCTTTTCTTTTCTTTTCTTTTCTTTTCTTTTCTTTTCTTTTCTTTTCTTTTCTTTTCTTTCAAACTCAGGCATTCATAATTTAAATTCACATAATGACCTTAGGAAACTTATTATTCAAGTTATGACAGAGGGCAATGGAACATTTTGATTCCATCTGTACAGACTGGTTATATATCCTTGGAGCCAGAGAAAGCATAACTTCATGTATGTGTGATTTAGTGGTTAGGACACTAAGTGCCCAAGGACATTAGAAGCTGACATTAGAGGTGGAGAAAACTGTTATGATGAGTATTTCACCTAAAGATACCTGACAATCCAGTGGTTACTAAAGTGTCTTGGGAAATGAAAGTTCATATCCCCTTAGACAAATCTGAGTGTATGTTTACCACATGGCAAATGACTACAGAAACCACTGAGCTTTTGGAAAGACCATTTCAAGCAGAATTTTTTTTCAGAGTTATATTCATTAGATTTGATCTAGCAGTGTCAAATGAATCATGTACTGAAGAGGAGCTGAATGGAGAATCATTCATGGGCCAGGCATGAAATAAATGTCAGGCTGCACTACAGCTGATCGTGGTCAGGAGCAGAACAGTAAACACAGGAAATTCTGGAGAAACTGACAGTATTTATGATTCTCATGCTTCCCAGGTTATTGAGCAGGCTAGAGGGAAAAGAGAAAGGGGACTTAAAGCTTCATTTTGTCTTTAGGATTTTAAACCTACACAAAATTATTTTTTTGATCAGGACATTAAAACTTTGCCTTAAAGAAATGAATGTATGTGATAACATTGGTGAGAAACTTGACCAGAAAACAAACAAACCAAAATATTTTTTTAGGAAAATTATCACTCTTGTTTGAAAGCTGAGATAGTCACAGAAGTAATCAGCCAGTGCTGCTGCCAGTAGGTTAATTGGCAGAGAAGTGTTTATCGAGTTTATTTTGATTTAGAAAGATATCACATTTAATTCAGGCTCACAAAGGCCATGAGTTATTTCTTTTTATAATAGACTAGTTGCTAACAAATTGTTGCTGCTGACACACTAATGACTCACTGATGACATGCTAAAATATCTGCCAGTTCCCCAACTATTCCAAATATCTGAGACTTACATGCCTAGAGGTCCTCTCCATTTTACTGTAGTGAAATCATTCTTGCATGTTCCACTTTTCTCAATGCGTGTGTTTTAGTTTTCATGATTTCTAATGCCTCTTGTGCAGAGATTCAAATTTCTTTTCCAGTTTTCTCTGAAGACATTGTGATTCAGAGGCATTTCTTGTTCTTAATGTGAAGTATCTATTGAAATGCCTGAGAAATATGCTAAGATAAATAAAAATTATATTTTTAGCTTCAGATTCTACTCAGATGTCTTCTTCCTTTGTGGTGAATTTCTACTTTATCTTCTCTTCCCCCAGCTGGCAGTCTAGACTACACGCTCATCAAAGCCAGTCACATGCCAGCAAGCCATCACTGCTGTGTGAACTAATTCATCTCCTCTGCAGCAGCAGCCCTACTGCTGCCTCTTGGAGACACACATGGTAGTCAAAAAATGCCTCACTGTGAGGGTGCAACATCCCATGGCACAGGGCAGCTAAGAGATAAATAACCAGAAGCTGGACTGTGTAACACCAGACATGTGAAAGTGTGACTGAGCAGAACCAGCTCATGGGCCACACTGAATTTGTCCCAATTCATCTGATCTACCTTCATCACACAGAGCACAAAGTTTCACATCCTGACTGCATCTTGTGTGAGAAAAGCATGGGACACTCTTCTCCTCCAGTTTATTGCATTCCTGAGGTGGGTTTACTTCACAATATCACTAATGTTCTCTTGTCTTATTTGAAAATACACACGTGGCCAATGAAAGTGCAGCCCTTTTGGGCACCAATCCAAAGCAATATCAAGCCTCCTGTTCACTTCCCAGAGGGGAATGCCAGAGTAATTAAAATTGGTCACACTTACAAATGAATGGATAAGAGTGAGAAAAAAGGTAAAGAAAGTGAATTTATGGAAAGAAAAGTACAGCTAGACAGTGACAATTAAACAGAGAGAAAAAATGATCCTTGGCAGCATCAGTGACCAGAGAACACACAATTAGTGGCATTCAAGCACTACAACTAGAGGATGGTAGTGGTAGTGTTGAACTGGATGACCTTGACCAGTTGGTTTCAAGAGCCTCTGGACACCAGGCAGACAACTTTTCCAGGGCTACATAAATTGAGAGAAAGATGAAGGAACATTATTGAAAATCTATTCTACAATATAATTGTCTCTGCCTCAATATCTGCATGGTCAAACCAAGTAAAATCATGGATGCTTGAGAGAGGATTCTTCTACTACTGACTACTGATATTAGACTGCATGGTCTTTGTTTACTGTGCTTCAGTATGCACAAGTTTGCATTTAATTTTATCAGTCCCACTTTTCTTAACAAATTGTGGAGGGGACAAATACATGGGAGATGCTAGATGCAAGGGAATATTTCTTGGAAGTCTAGGAGGAGACTGAAGTTTTGCAACCAGGAATTTTGCAGATATTTGAAGAAGTCTGTGACATAGGAGTGCTCAATCTGATGTTGATTGGAACTGGATAAGGAAATTTTAAAATAAATTTAATCATGTCTTCCTAGTAGAGGGCTGGATTTATGCTAAAATAGATCACTTCCATTGCACTTTTTTCACCAGTATTTAATTTCTGTTTTGCTTTTGACCTCTTCATATTCACCATGTCTTGTATCACTCCTGTTGAATAATCCACACTGGTGACCACATTTGAAATTTTCCTGGATATTTTCAGTGTGCCCTCCCTACGTTACACTGCAGACACCCTCTTGCTTCTGCACATCTGTAGAAAAGGAAGGAACTGCTTTTTTTTAGAGAAAAGCCTCTGAACTTCATCCACTGCATAAAGTGGAAAACATCAGATGGATAGAAGATCCCCAGAAGAAATAGCTCTTTGCCACTGCTCAATGGTGTGTAGAGGAATATACATTTACAGAGAGAATATTTGTACTCTGTCAGTAAAGTCTCTAGTCAGAAACACCCCAATACTTTTTCCCAAATGCACATGGTTTGAATTAGTCAGTTCATGGGACTGAACTTCACACATGGCAGGTCCTTCACAAAAAAGATCTGTACATGGGTACTTCATACATAAGGAAAAGTTAGTCTGCCAGGTACATGATTGTTGTTGTATCAGTTAAACTCCTAGTTCCTTCATACTCAGCATACTGTGTCCCTTCTAATAAGATTTTGCTGGTGTCACAAAATGATAGGCCTGAAAAGAAGAAGATAATGCCTGCCAAGGACAAAGAGCATGAGTGGTTCTAGAAATGCTTTTCCATTTTCCATCTTATTGCATTAATAACTTTATCAAGGTTCTATATTTATTGAAACCTTAATTTCCTCAAGCTAAACCATGACAAAAACTGCACAGACAGTGCAGAACACCCCAGGACATAAGGAAGCAATCATGAAAGGAAAGGAAAGTAAAGCATCAAAGCAGTTGCTGCAAGTGGCTGTGTAGTCCATGGAAAAAGCATGTGCCTCTGGGAGGGGAATGTGGCCAGGGCCTTCACCTGAGTCATCTCCAGCACAAAATTATTGTCATTTGGCAATGGCAACTAAGCTTTGTTCACAGACTGGCAAGATAGTTGTTTAGGATTCTTATTTCAAGTTTCTAGGTGATTACTATATTACCCATTATACGTGGAGCTTAGATTTACACAGTCTTTGTGCACGCATGGAAGCTTATTAAAATTAATTTTTTCCCTAAGGATTTCTTAATTCTGCTTTTTCACACACACTCTTCATGAGAGAAATGGCTCTCCCAAACTCATGCTTTTTTGTCATAATAATTGGTTTACACCTCTTGGCAACTTTTCACACCGTGTGTAAAGTACTGTTTCATTAGGGTTAATTAAGAGGCAATATTTTCATCAGAGTAAAAATCACAAAAAGGCCTTAAAATTGCTTTTAATGTTAATCATGTTGTCTCATTTGTGGAGAAGCATAACTGTATATGCAATCATACACAGACAAAGAAACAACTTTTTCAAAGCACTCTTGGAACTTAACTGATAAGGTAATAATTATTAAATGAAATATGTAATTCTGATTGACAATAGGATGCAATAAAATAATCTATATTGCATAGCTAGAAAAAAAATAGTTTCTAAAGAAACCTTAAATTGCTGTGAGAAGTTCATTGTAAAGTGTAATAAAACTGTACATCACAATTCATTAGAACGGCACATGCCTGAATTATTTTTATGATACAATACTTCTTTCTGTTTAAATTAATATTTTATTTCTTCTTTTAGGAAAAATGAGAACTCAGGAGTTAAATTGCTAACACAAAGTTCCTGCTTTGATTACACAGGATGTATGTATTGACTACTAAATAAACAGTAACAGAAAGATCTACTGGGCAGTTCCTGCTTTTTTTCAGGGGGGGGGGAGCCTGTGTTTTCATCAAGCCTCATCTACAAATAGTGAGAAGCATCTAGAATTTTGCCTCCAGAACATCCTAATGACCAAAGTACCTCCAAATATTTCAATTTCATTGTGGCTGAATTTTTTTTCCACCATTACCACCTGCAGTACACATTAGAAGAGTGTTCAGCAAAGGAGGTGTTATATGTACTTGCTTGTTTTGTAGTTAAGAGATGTTGTGCCAAAACATGGTGCTCAAAACCAGGCAGTGAAAGTTGTATACAGCAAATGGCTTCCATGTGCAGCTCTGGATGTGTGACTGTTATCACCAGGAGCTGTTACCTAGGAAACAAACTTTTGTCAAGATGAACCATCTTTTATCCATATTTTTTTTCTTGAGAGGGTGAGTGTGCTGCTGACATACTTGTAGGAAGCAGTTACCAGTAAAAAGATGTCATGGAAAAGATTAAAATATGTAGCCATCATTATATTCAGCATATTTTTGCCAAGCATTGATACCAACATCTGAGGTAAATTTATAAATTAAAAAAAAAAGAATATTGAATCACACGGCTGATTTTCTTACTCCAGTCCTGAGATTATGGACTTTTCTGACAAGTATCCCAAGATTTTACCTGTCATGTGAGCCTTCCTGCCTCTGCATGTGCACATAATTCAGTTGCAGGTTGCTGTGGAGGTAGTCATCCTTACATGTTTGTTTTCCCTTGCACGTTATTTGTTGGTGGCAAAGTCAGCACTGAGTGTTCAAAATATTCAACTCTAGAAAGACAAATATTGAAGATTATCTTTACATTTAAAGTTAGCAGGAATTTTTTCTTAGAATTGAAAAATTCTGTAATTTGGGATATACATATACAAAACTGTATTTAAATATGTAAAACCCCATGTGAAATTAAGTTGCTAAAAATTGCTGTAGCTCGTGGCCACCAACCCTGAGGATTTTACTGGCATTTAAAAAGTAAATTTTGAGGGCTCCTGCATATATCCTGTGTGGAATCCCTATCCATGGCAGGGTAGTTGGAAGCAAACTATTTTTAAGGTTGCTTTCAATCCTAACCATCCTGTGATTCTATGAATCTTCATCCGATGGATATGAAGTTGTTAAAAAATGAGTGTTGAGATACTATGACCAAATGATTCAGAATAAATCCAGACCTGATGCCTCTATTTGCTGAGCCTTTCATAAGTCATTAAATGCAGTAAACTGGCTGGTTTTTAACATAAAATAATTTCTGAGAGAGAAGGAAGATATCAGATATCTATTACTATAACAAAAGGACAAGGGAAGATCTAAAACAAAAATACAAGATGAAGCTGAGAGCATATGCCAGTGATGAATGTATATGCCAATAACCTAAAGTTTAGAAATCCCCACAATAAATGTTTGTATTAAAAGTAGGAAAAAATTCAAAAAAAATAGCACTAAATATAAAAAACATTACAGTGATGCCCAGAATGAGACATGCTGCTCACATTACTCTCCTTGAAGAAATTTTATATTATTAGTTATAGCGAGCAGCTCTTAAGAGTAGGCTTGTTTTGCAAATTGGCTTATTTTTCTTTGTGGGCATTCAATACAAGAAAAAAACCACATTTTTTTAAATCTTCTTTCGTCAATTAAGCATTCTTTTTCTCCTTTCATCTGTAATGAACCAATTCTGCAACCAAGCAGTATAATGCTGTAAAAAACCAACTGCTTACTTATCAGTAGACAAGTCCCAAATACACATCTTTGGACTTGTTTACATGAAAAGGAGCTGGACAACTTGGCAGGAAGATACAAC
The DNA here is from genome assembly GCA_013400575.1 of Peucedramus taeniatus. Taxonomy (NCBI): domain Eukaryota; kingdom Metazoa; phylum Chordata; class Aves; order Passeriformes; family Fringillidae; genus Peucedramus; species Peucedramus taeniatus. Next base: position 236,405 of record WBNO01025914.1, on the reverse strand, counting down.
ACCTCTTACATGGCTCTGTATAGTGAGGTGCTGTAAGAGCAATGTTCTGGAGCATATATGTTGTGGGAAAAGAGAAGAGGAAAAGATCTGAAGGCAGCAGGGTTAGGAAAGTCTGTATAACTTTAGTTGTCAATGGTCAGAAACCTACAATTTACCTACTGACTGATATTGGGGTTTTATGCTTAGAAATTATGATGCCATGATTTTGCAAGAAATGAAATGTTATTAATTTACTGACTTGATTTTCCATTTTCTGCATTTTACAGAGATTTTTCATCAGGAAACAATGGACAGAAATCAATCCAGCAACTTCCAGAGCATCGAAATACTCCAGACTCTGGGGGTTATGATCCCTGCATTAGAAGGGACTTCTTGTTTTGCTTTGTCTGGTTTTGTTTTAACTGCTCACCTCTGGCAGAACCAGAAGTATTTATTTTTTGTCTTCACACTGTGAGTTCAGCAGGAGCTTAATTACCAGCCAGCATATTGTGATTGTCCAAGGAGTATCAGAAATGAGCAAATATATCAAGGTTTGCACCATGGCTCAGAAGTAACAGCTGCAGTCACTCACCAGCCTCAACTGTCAGCTCCATCTTCCTCTTGCATAAAAATAAACATTTCCCCCACAATAAAGTCTTTTTATAAAAGCAATAAAACAACTCAAGGGAGCATTGTTATCATGAGCTAATCACCCCCTTAGGGAATTAGAGGCACTTAGCTGCATCTAGAGCTTCAACACCTGAGGGGCTGTGATTATTTCATGATAACCAACAAGGCATGACAGACTGGGAGGTTAATTAGATAATATTCAAACTTGGTAATATTGAGTTTGAAGATTTCTTTTGAAGTTGTACAAGCAAAGCTCTGCTTATAAAACAGCAGTGGGACATCGGCACAGAAAGGATAATTAACATTTCCTACAAACCTACCAAGGTTTTGAATAGCTAAAGGAAAAAATAATAAAGTCAAAGTACTAAACCCTGAGGCACTCCTTTAACAATGAGTAATCCTGATGAGTTCACTCCCTGGAATCTTGGGCAGAAATTGACTCAAATTATATAATGCCGTTTACTTGCTAACCCCTAAATGGTGGAGGCACTTCAGTCAGCCTCATACTACTTAACGCTCCATTGTCTCAAAGAATTTAGTGGGATAGTAAAAGCATTATTAATAATAAATATTCATCTCAGCTGCAGTCATAGCCATTGGTTATGAGCCACTGCACTGCAAGAGATTAAAGCCAAAAGACACTGCCAACACTTAAAATTGTGCAAGCAGTAATTGTTTTGTGGAAGACCATTTCATTTTTCTGGACAGTGGCAGGGAAGTTTCAGAAGTAACTGTATACCTGTGCAGGGCTGGGGGCATGCTGCACATGTGTATCAGTGTTAGCTGCCTTGCAGGGACCTGGCCAATTAGTCCATGGGCTCCTTCCCACCCTCCTGAACCACCAGCTGGGGGCTGTGGGGTGAAGTGTCCCATCTGGCTGAAATTAAACCACCAAACCAAACAAATGGACTCTGCATCAGCTCACTGGTCTGAGACAGACTGAGGCCACATGAGATGTGGGTACCACACAAGGTGTGTTGAAGAGCTGCAGGTTACTCAGAGGAGTAGGATGTTTGCTCTTGGTGGACAGCTGGCTGTAACATCAGATTGTAACTCTCAGCTGTAAAGAAATTTCTAGAAACAACCCAAAACTTCTGAAGGTTTTTTTTTTTCTAATTGACCATCAGTAAAAAAAAAAAAAAAAAAAAAGCTTGGCTATCTCTGACTTCTTTACTTGTAAAATGGAAAATGAAGATGACTACTGGTGTACCAAATAATCCCTGATTTGGATAGCTTTCTCTTTAAACTAAGTTCTGTTGAGTTGGCATTGAATTAAAATATACAGTTAAGCTCTTCTGGGACTAACCTGTATGTATTCTGCAGAACACATCACTGCAATGAAGTTGAGATTGCTAGCCAGTCAGAAATTTGCCAGTAAGAGCCATTCTGCTGTAAATTTGATTAAATAGAAGCAAAACATTTCACTGGAACCTGTTGATTCCATCAAAACCTTTGACAGGGAATCAAATAATTTTGTGTCCTTTCTCACCAGCCTTCCAGTGTGCTGGTCAGGTTCTGGCAGCTTGCCTGGCTCCCTCTCTGGCACACCTGGCATATGTTCAAGATTTCCTGCCTTATTAAAAAAAGATAAAAAGCACCTACACATAATTGAAGAGGTAGCAAACGCTCTTTTTACACACTCTTTCTCAAAATCATTTATGAATCTTCACTTTTCATTTCCACGCTAAAACACATATTTAAAAAAAATTGACTTTTGAAGTCCTGCACAGAACTTAAAATTAAGTAGAAAGAAATACAGGCATTTTCTTACATGAAGGAAAAATTACATATTCAGATGCCAATGAAACGAGGATATATGGCCACTAGAAAAATATTAAGAAAAAGAAAATAAAAGAAGGATGTACATAATTTTTTCAGAAGCTTAAGAGTTTGCAAATCATTCTTCTTGTTAGATATGAAACAACAGGCAATTACAAGGATGTCTCAAAACAACTTCTATACCTCTGAGAAGTGTACAGTCAGATGAGCCAGCTTCTGAAGGTGCCTTTGCAGTGGCTAAAGAGGACAGTCTGATGGCCACTTCGTAATAAGTTTCTGAGAACAGATTGCTCAAGTTTGCAGAGAAGTATTCTATGCAAAAAGATGATAAATAGAAATGAAGAGCAAGGGTAAAAGCTACATGGAAATACTTCAATTACATCTTCCTCCACGTCATATGCACTAATCATTATCTAGAGAGCAGATTATTCTTTTCAAAGTTCTTTTTCTCATACAATTTGCATGCTTCACCATCATCTTTAAATGATTTCTTTTATATTTACTTAATTTTTTTTTTCCTTTATGTGTTTATATCAGATATTTAAGTCACTAGGAACGCATCTTGCTATTAGAGTATTTAAGATCACCTGTCCTTTAACTTATAATTATGAAAAAACTAGTGACATTTGTGGTATAAAGCACATGAATGTTCAATTAAGTGAATACACTTGAAGTACCAGTGCAATTACATCTTAGAAAAAAAAAAAGAGCTGAAAACTTCTCCCACTGGATATAATCCAGCATTCTCTAAATCAGAGGAAAGAGCCTCTGATTTAGTCATTGGAGCTCTTCAGACTTTTTTCAGAAAATGTATCTTCAAGACTAAATCTCTGGAAAAAAATACACCAGGGTGCCATGTGGGTTCATTAGTGTTCCCTGAGGCCACTGATCAATACAGCCTTTGTTGTTTCTGCTGCTGCTATCTGAGATGTCTTTGAGTTCAATAAATAAGTGTCAAGGTTTCAAGAACCTCAGTGCCAGCAGGGATACAGAGAAGAAGTCTTAGCACCAGGCTCATCTGAAAGAGTGATCAGAGGCTTGGTTCTGTGGCAAAAAATGAGTTAGTCTGCTGCACAGACATGGGCCTAACACAGTTTGAGCAGGGGCAATCAGAGCAAGAATCAAGTCCAACCTGCCTGTGTCCAGGTGAATGGCAGCCCCAGAAGCCCTCCCTTGGAGCAAAAGCTGACCTCTGTGTTTCCACTCATCTCTACCATGCTATTCCAGATTTGCATTGCACCAAGTCTTTGTTGCATGTTCAACAGTACTAGATGTTTTCATTCTAACAGCCTTTCTGTCATCCTGAATCTAGGGCAATTTATGATTTCTCCATCATGATAAGTTTGCCCACTTAGCACCTAAGCATCCTTATCATAGATACAGTTTTGCAGTTTTTTATTAGGTAATGATTTCATGTATCAGGTACACCAGCTATACCTTCTAAGCCTTTTTATAAGCAGTTTCTCATGGCCAGGATTTTGGTGAGATTGACATAGGGCATACAGGTGCACATGGATGGGGTAGTAAAAATCCTTTCCTGTCAGCAGGTGCACCAGCAAAACAAGAACTTAGCAGTGTCCTGCTTCCACTGCTATTAAGCTCATTTGGTATTCATGAAAACCATAAGGATGTAAGGCTTATAATGGTATAAACACTTAGCTACAGTTTTTCATAACATTGACTCCCATGGGGCTGCTAGGAGAGAAAAGAATATATGTGAGTCTATACAATAACTAATTTATACTGTGCCTGTAGCTTTCAGTGTCATCTATACTGTACACACAGTCTTTCTGGTCAGAGCAGTGAATCAGGATCTATGCATGAATACAGATATTTATGTACATTGCATGTTATCAGCTTATTGATATGCAGCAAAATTCTACTTTTACTCACAACACATAGCAATTTGCTCCTGAGAGGAACACACTGCTCCTTCCTGTGTTTGCACTGCCACTCCCTGGAAATATAAATTTCTTTTTTTAGTGAGTAACAGGAAATAATTTATTTTGGAAACTTCATTTGGCATCTTCTTTTTGCCCAGCTGAAAATATTTTGGAAAAAAGAAAAGGTCAGTCACAAAGTATGCTGTTTAAAAACAATGAGAAATTGATTAACCATAAAGGCCTGAGCCATAAATGGATGCCTTAGTTCTGGTTCTGATCTCTTCTGTCAAACAGCTGCTGCTGAAATACTGTCTGAACACTGAGAGAGATGGGAGGGACAAGAGGAAAACAAGTAACAGAGAGTCATCTCACAGAAGTCAAAGACTTTCCATGTGAGTAAAGTTACCCACAAATATCAACAGTCAGCATATTATGCTGTAGTTCATCATAACTTGAGAAAAAATATTAACACTCATTTTGCTTCTCCTTTGTTAATGCTTTAGGTAAAACTTTCTCCTCTCTGTTTCTTTCTTTGATAATTACAGCACATATCAAAATCCATAGCTGAGAAGTTTTCAAGTGCTTTCATAGTGGAAGACCTCAACAGATGCAGCTTTGCAAGCTGCCTTTCTACCTACTTGACATTTTGTGGGCAAGCTCCCTTCCCAATAATGAGTGAGTAACATCCCTGTGACAGTTGCAGTAGTGGCTCACATGGAAAAGTAATACAAGGAAAGTATTTAACATATGTGCAGCTGTCTGTTGTGTCACTCCAGCTGGTGGAAATAAACTCTAGAGATCAACCAGTTATTTGGGAAACACCCCTGGTTGATAGGCCACAGTAAGTTGTCAGCTATGTGTTTATACAGTTTACCAAGAAGGTAAATGTCAGCAGGCAATCCCTTGGGAGGGTCCTCCCATCTCCCAAGTGTACATCCTCACCTACAATATCCTGTATCTTCAGTTTTTGTTTTGATTTAAGGGTATGTCAACTAGCTCTTATCCAAAATTCCTGTCAAACACTCATAGGTTTTAAAACAATTTTTTTGAGGAGGGGCAATTTTGGGTATTTATATAACACTCTGCATTTTCTCTTTATTAGTAGTAGAGGAATTGGAAGTGGCACTCTCTATAGTTCATAAAAAAGGCTGAAAATACTGTTGCAAACCTTCCAACCTAATTGATCAAACAGGTCATACAAAGGAAATGGACAAAGTATGGATCAGAAGTCAGGAAGTTAACTGGAAGAGGTAATTTAAAGGTACTAGAAAAAGATAATAAGTCCAAGTTACTAAGACCAACAAAGAGGAATAAAATTGAATACCAAAGAATCATTTTCTCTTTTGAAAGAAGGAGGTTATTGAATTAATATTTGAATTCATTTAATGTGCCATGCATTTTATTCCCTCATTCACTGGGGAGGACATTAAACAACACAAAGTCTGTACATTTTTGGGGCCAGAAAACTGTATTTGGGAATGTTAAAAGAAGTTGCTTTAGAAAGAAGTGTAAACCCAAGGCTTCAATAAACAATGTAGAAAGGTACTGGTGTGTTCAAGATAGCTGAGGTATCAAAATCTCTGGAACAGCCTTCTGTTGGACTTGTTAAAACCCTGAGAAACAGCTGAATATTGTGCCACGGATCATCACATCAGCATTGCACAGAAGAAATCAGAAGTCTCAAGACATCAAAGACAAACCCGTACTTTAAGAAGTGAATGATCCATTAGCACAGCACAGGCAAGATTGTACGTGGAATCTGGTTGCATCTGAGGATTATTTAAATACAGTATCAAAATCCCCTTTTGTTTTCAATGAAACAGTCCACTGGCTGATAAACTCTTCAAGCACACCTACACTCACAGACACAGACTCTTGCTAAATTTCTTCAACCCAGGTAGGCACAACCTGACCTGGAAGCTGCAGATACTGCAAACACTGTCTTGCAAAGGGGAAAATACCACTCATTGGTGCACGATCTCTGTCTCCCAAGTTTCTTCTGTAGGCCAATATTTATGCCATGAGACAAAGCCAGTTTTCCTAGTGTTTTATAGGCACGCAGACAGTCCCGAAATCGATTGGCGCAGGAGCAAATATCACTGTTTCGGCTCTGCCACTCCGCACTGCCCTTGAGCGGGGAACGGTGAGAGCCGTGTGCGAAGGCAAGGCCGGGCAGCAGGGACACGGGGTAGGAACGAGGACTGAAGCGAATTTTTGGCTTTACGGAGGGGCAGCGTCCCTGCGCGCGCCGCGCAATCCGCGCGCCAGCGTCCCCGGGCCGACAGTTCACCCGGCGGCCACGAGATGGCGCCTGGGATTCGGCAACCGCCGCCCGGCCCGGCGCTCCGCGCTCCGCTCCCGCCGGAGCGGCCTCGGGAATCTCTGGGCGAGCAGAGGAAAACCGGCCCCTCACCCGCGGGTTTTTCACCGCCGCGGGGCTGTACTTAGCGTTAGAGACCGTCCCTTTTGTAAAGTATTCCCCAAAACCGCCAAGATCGCTCTGGTGCTGCGGCCGCTGCCTGTGCGCTCTCCACCCCCTTTGCTCTGCCGCCCCTCTGCCGAGAGCGCCGCTGCCGAGGGGCAGGGACACAGCTGGGGACAGACACCGTGCTGAGCTCCAGCAAGGACAATTCTCTTGGCACCGCTGGCCACTGCAGCACTGCTCGCTCTGCGTGCTTGCCTTTGACGTGAGCTCGCTCCCAGGAAAATTCCCAGCAGCGTTAATGGGAAGGATACTGGAGGGGTGTGTGTCTGTTTGTAGGCATACACATATTTAAATACATGAACACACATGAATTCTCCTTTTTTAGGTGACTCGGAGTGTTATTTTTTTCTTAATTTATTTTCCCCAAAATATTCTTCCCACAAATTTCTCTTTAGTGCGGTGGCTCACTGTTTTTCACAGTGATACCTGATTATCTGCAAGACTGAATCTATACTCTTCTTTCGTGGATGAATTTCTGGGTTCCTTGGGAACCATTCCCTTGCATTCCATGGAGAGGCACTGGAATAAATGCAGGTTTCTTGATTGCAAAGGGTCACACTGTTGGAATTTACCTCTGTTCTGCTTATGGCAACAACAACCTCTGTGTAAATCTGATAATATGGGCAGCAAACACATGTTGGGTTAGAAAACGGTACAGCAGCTGCTGTGCTACTGGTAGTAACTTAGTCAAATAGATTCAGTAATGTCCAATATTTAGACATGTTCTCTTGCAAATACAATGGGCCTTTGAGGTTCAGGAAAACCTGAAAAAGCAGCTCCCTGATTCTGGACGCTAAATGTAATACAGCTAATCGTAATAATCCTTTTAAAAATAAAATTTCCAGCCCTTCCTAATATATTAGACCCTAGAAACTGAAAAACAATATTTAAGGCAAAAAGCTTATCGAAGCCAGATTTCAGGTATTTTGATTGTTTGGGTTTGATTTTTTTTTTTTTTCTCCTCTGGAGTGGGGAGGGTGTGGGGTTTTTCCTCAAAAATTAAAATTTTATGGTGTTTTCCCTCTCTGCTCTGAAGGGCAGTTTTCTCCTTTGAAACATCTCGAGGTGTCCAGCTGTCCTGCTGTGATGGAGAACAGTTAAGTACCTTCATAATAGTATTAGGAGAGGAATGCTCTGGATTAGGTGCTCTGTTGGAATTAAAATCAAATGTAAGGGCAGAAACACCTCTGTTGCATTCCAATTCAAATTTTGTTCTGATTAAATCACTTATTGCTGCTGTTCATATGTTACATTGATGTCTATAAGCCAGATATTGCAAGAGACTCCATTGTGTCAGGCACCATGAAAGCAGAGAGCAGACAGTGCTCTCAGCTGTTGTTTCCCCATCTGTCAAGTGAGGACAATGTGCTTGCTCTCTACAAGTACATGAGCACTAATTAATTAATATTTGTAAAAGGATATGTAAATGCTAAGTATTATTTATGAATTATAGTATAAATGAAAATTCGTGGAGAGGCCATGGAGAGAAGACACAGATGGCATTAGAGGGCAGAGAGAGCAGCACAGGGTGCCAAGATTAGCCTGGAAGAAGAAGAAAGGAAGCAAAGCAAAGTAAATTTTTAACTAAAGAAGAGTTGTTCTTGCTTAACAAAAATAAAGTGAGAATTCAAGGGATATGAGCATTATACAAATGAGTTTAAAAAGAAAGCCCAGCACAACAGTGGTCTGAAACTGGATGGAACATGCTCGAAATACAAATGATATTAGAAAGAAAATTTGAAAGAAATAGACAAGAAGAGCCCTGCTAATGTCCATAATACAGTGATTTATGGATGCTCTTTATATTAAAGTATGTCCTGTACCCTTAGAATGTTAAAGCCTTGCTCAAGCAAAACAAAGGAAGGGATAAGAGTTCCTGCTCTACCCAGGTGAGTGAGCAAGTAGATGTTCACCTACTCACTTCTTGTGAGTTCACTACTCACAATAGGATTGTGGCCTCAGCATTGACCAGAAGGCAGGTGATGAAGGTGTTACAGACACACTGTACTGTATGATACTGTGTAATATGGGCTGTTCTGAACTTTGTGAATAGCTCCATCAGGGAACATCCAGCAAATTAGAGAAAGTGGTTCTGGACAGAGCAATCATCTCTTATTTCAGTAACATCCAATGTCCATGTGGGCATTTCAGGTGTTTTTCTGTACTTTTGTAAGTCAAGCACTTGCTGAACTTTCCTAGTTAGAAAAGTGTATTTTGGAAAAACAGAAGAATATTATGGCAGCACAATTTTTCCCAAATACTGGGGAAAAATATTTATAAATATTCATATTAGAGGTCCAAACTAAATTTTAGTTTGACTTCAGTCTCACCAATCTTTTATTTCCTTTCAAGGAATGTTCAAGACCACAGCTTTTATTGATATAAGTATATATGAAGTGAGGCTTTGGAAGTGAACTGTTGCAATAGTTCTACAAAATCAGCTTCAAAACTGTGAAATGTAACTTCTGCAATTTTCTATATGAGTTTTAGCTGAAAAATAATTAAGAATCATCAGAATTAAGAATTAAGAATTAACAATGTCACTTATGCAGAAAACCACAACAATGCATAGTACTTATTTCAAGAACATGCAGTAAAGTGTTTGTGAATGGTCCCACAAGGAGATTAACTTGGAAGTAACCAAATATTCAAAAGGAATGGAGAAATCCAAGAATTGAATGATCTGCACAGACACTTCATAAACAGACCCAACAGGCAACATTTTCCCAAGAGATTGCTCATGGAAATTATTTGCTTCATTTCAGTTGTTAACAAGCATGAGCAGCTGAGCTCCACCTCCTCTGTGGTGCAGAAGTGATCTCCAAGGCTTTTTCCTACCAGCATTACCAGAAAATGAACAAATTAGGTTTGGACAGGTCCTCCTCTGTTATTTCACTGACTCTCCAATCCATCTGGCTGCTTTGAGTAAATGTGGAGAGAAAACATGAAAAATATATATCCAAGGTTTACTTTGATCTCTAAAAATAAGGATGATTTATTTTAGGTATATAATAATATTGCTAACCTCTGTTCACTAAGCAATCCTTGCTTTTCCCTTGGCTCTCAGTTTGACACATCTCCAGCATGAAATGGACTAAGATTGCCATGAAACTGAAAGCTCTGAGTGTGGAAATTGGCGAATGCATAGACAGATTTTTTTTTTTCCTTTTTAAACATATGCCAGTGAATAAGCCTTTTTTTTTCCCCTCTCACAAGTTTTTTGAATTTCTTGGTAAATATCACTACAAACCTCGGCTAGAAAGCCCAAAGCAATTTCCCTTAGGGGACCTCTGTTAGAGCCACAGAATATCAAAGGCGAAAAACCAGGGATTGACTCAAGCCTGAAATGGTACACTGGTCCTGGTGAAAACTACCACGAAGATCAGGTCACTTTTTGACATGAGCTTTGCCAATGGGAAAGCAAGAGAAAAGCAGGAGATCACTGCAGAGCACTGAAAGGAGCCAGGAAGCAGCTGCAAATGTTCTGAGACTGACATTCGTGTTTGGCCACCATGAGGGGTTTAAAGGAGCAAGCGTGGGTGTAGAGGTAAATCTCAGAAAGGATGGGCAGGTTAAACCATAGCTGTTAGGTGCATTGTCTGGTCAAAGCTGTAAGACAGCTTTCTTGCCTATTAAACATGGTTCAGAAAATTAAAAAATCTAAACATGTAAAATAAAAGATGAACATGAAACACTTTGATTCACAGTATTTCTAGCTCCTTTAGTGCACAGTAAACTTCAGTCCCATTGTTACCTGAGGCATACATGATGTAAAGATGCTTTTTAGGAAGAGACAATTGCTCAAATATTGGCAGAGTATTCTTTGCAATATTTGTGGCATACTGGTTGTACCAATCTGCTGCACGTGACATCTGGACAGAGCACATTTAAGATGGGTAAGAATAATTCCTGCTTCCAACATTTGCACTGAAATAAGTTCGGGTTCTATGGGGAGGGCAAGGAGCATTTTCTTGTCAGCTTACACACATATGGTGAAGGGCAGGACACTTGCAAAACTTCCACGAGCCCATGGCTGGGGATCTGCTTCTTTAATGGCCAAGAAGCCACTGAATATTTCTTAATAATTCCAGGAAACAGAAACACTGAATGACACAGAATTTACTACTTTGTTGTCATACACTCTGTTACCTAAATCTTGCCATATACAATTTCAGGACTCCTAAGAAGATCTGCAATATATTTCATTGTTTTTACAGTGAAAGCAGAAGCTATGTCTAAACACATAGAGGAGGGAGGGAAAAGCAAGATGGGTATTGGGGTTTATCTTATATTTGTCTGCAATCAGGACCAGCCCTAGTGATAGCCACCAAAGTTTGGTCAGCCAACTGTTGATTGCCTCAGTTTAAAAGGCATTCAAAATCTAAGGCTGCTCAGCTATCTTAAGAGTATCTGAAAAAAAATTGTCCATAAACTGGAGTTATTTGCATATACGTATTTAAACATTATCTGTGTTATGGAGAAAAAAAAAGCCCTTAGAATTATGTTCCAGCTATGTTAGTTTTAATTGAAGAGGTTTGGAGATACCCCTGTTACAGATTTTACAGAGATTTTGCTACCAATGGCAGAGCAATTTTTTGCTTAATATCCTTAAGTGAATAATATGAACAAGAATTGAGGAACTCGTTAATTTCTAAAAATAGTGAATGCTTCAGTTCTTCTTCAGTTCTTCTTCTTCTGACTATCCTTTAAAAAAATTTTCTGTCAAAGTAGTTACATATTACGTAGTAATTAAACATCCAAAATACTTATGGACCATATATTTTAATGAAATACATCTTTTCATTAGTTAGCATTTATATGTTGTAGTTTTGCTACACGTGACATCATTTTTAAAGTTTCCTCACCTTTGAAAATATCTCAAATATTTAATTTTAACTTATTAATATTGTAATTTGTTGTAATTTGGAAGTAAGACTGTGACAAGCTCAGGTAAAACATGCTAATAAGGGACTAATATGTAGTAGAAAAGAATAAGTGCATTAATACATCTCCACATGCTAGTGACTAGTAGCTGCTCTTAATCTTCTATTTTTTTTCTTCCATAATTCACCTACTTATCCTCATAATATCTTCTTTTTAAAAGTCTTTCTTCACTGTGGCAGTTCATGAAGACAAATCCAATGTAAGAAAGATATTTACATATTAAATAGGTAGAAAACTATTACTCTGTTTTGCAACTGAGAATGTCAAACCAAAGGACTTCACTATACTTTTGTAATCTCTTTTTATGAGTCAATATGAGAGATATGACCACGATTTGGAACACTGTTGTTTCATTTAATTTGCATCCAAGAGCCACAGAGCCATCTACCTTCCTGCTTTTCTATGTGCTGTTAGGAATATTAGAGAAGAATGGCATGTTCCTTGCTGTGACATACGCTTTCCAGGCAGGTTTAGTTGAATCACTTAATGCAAGATCCACAGAGACATCCAGACCCAGAGCCAACCTACTTAATTTTAAATTTGAATATAAAATGAAGTGAGTGTCCCCAGAAAGGGCTTTGATAATCTGATATTCAGGGTTTGACTAAAAGGTAGGAAAAAGTGTATCTGATTTCCTTGAAGTAGAAAAAGCAAGTGAGCCTTGCTCTTCCTCATTAGATCCCTACATTAAAGAATAACTAACCTTTTTTTCTCCCTTTTTTTTTTTAAATGAGGTGGACATACATCACAAGTTATAGATTTTTTTTTAAATCTTATTTCTGTCTGTGTGTTTAGGGATGCCCTGAGCAGATTGGATTGAACTACTCACTCTAGGTGAGGAAATACAGTATTTGAGGTTCTCAGCAGCACTTAGACCAAGGTAGGAACCGATCTATTCAGGACTTTAAAGATATTGAAGGCTCTCCTTTTATCTAAGGATTTCAAAGCACTTGATAAATAAAATAAGTATCATTTTCTGATTTCACTGACTGAGAACCCACAGAGATGTAGTATTTACACAGGGCACTTTACCTGTCTTCACACAGCAATGAGGCAATCTTACTCCTAGTGCTGCCGTCCCGGCATTCCTCAGGTTGTACTAACTTTGCTGTGTTCAGGATTACCAGTTCAAACACCTCAACTCATAGGAACTGTTGAAATCAACCAAGATATTACTTAAAATAGGCATGGCCAAACCCTTTAAGATCCTAAGATTTCTCTTCTACGTAGGTTTTATTTAGAGAAAATAGAAATATTTTTCTTTGCAGGTTTGGTTGAAGACTTTTGACACTATTTGTTTCAAAACTTCTTTTTGAGAAAATAGAAGGAAAACATTTCCTCTCTTTATAGCAGCAGTTAATCTAAAAAAGCCAATTCCAAATCTGAAACTCAGAAACTTGCTGCTGATTAGTGCTGTAAGGAGAAATAGCTGACATTTTATATAGATATATATATATATAGAAATAGCTGAGAAATAACTAGATGAGAGAACCAAACACCAGTATTAGAAGTAAGAAGCCTTTGGAGTCAGACCTTTGGGAGCATTACTAATAAAAAAGACGTGCCAAGGTGTTTGGTCAGGTGTGCAACAAAGAAAGGTTCTCTGGTTGTCTGGGTTTTCATATATTTAAAACAAAAAAATCTGAAAAAACACACTAAACAAACAAACAAGCCGGGATTAGGTACAATATTGTAAATAAGCAGCAAAGAAACTTGGCTGTTGCTTAACTCTTATCATTGCTAAAAATAACCCAAGTCTGAATTAATAAAAAACAGTTTTATCAGGTGAAGAGAAAATTGATCAGGAGTGTTCTAATGAAAGTGTGGTAGCATAAGTTGCTTTTACCAACCTAAGGACAGCCATGGCCTGTGTCAGAAGCAATCCTGCCAAGGAAGTTTTAGGCTCCCACATTCACGGCAAACCCTAACGCAAGCAGTCAACACCCCAAGAATCTAACATCTTCCAGCTCCCTAGAATTACTCACTGGAATGATCCACACTTTTATTCTTATATTGAGAAGCTCAAGTCCACAAAAATTCTTGGAACAGCTCTCTCTAAAGGACTCTCTAAACAGGGTTGAACTCTGAAGTCCTCTCAAGGAAACTTGAATTTCTGCAAACGACACGCTAGAGCCACGGTGTTTGCTGACTCCATCTGCTGTAGTGGAGTCAAGAAGTCCCGGCTCCAGCCGGAGTTCTGCTTTCATGTTTAGTGCTGGGTCCAAAAACCAAGGCTGAGGCAGAAGTTAAGGAGAAAACTATTTGTTTTCTTTAGAAAAGTCTGATTTCCATGCCCAGGAAAATAATGTTTAAAGACCTTTATTCGCAATTCTGGAATTCTTCGAAAAATGCTTTTTCTTCTGGTTGCTCTGGCTCCTGGTGATATCTGTCTTCAAGATCTGATAATGGTTTGGAAAAAAGAGGTAGAGCAGAGACCACAGAGGAGGATCTTGAAGAATTTGTACAATTCATCATAACTGAACTGAGAAAAACAATTTTGAGCCGGGAGAAATATCTGTTTACAGTAAATATTATGCTGAGTTATGACATAGAGTCAAAATCAGTTTCTATCAAGCCCAGCACTCATGAGGAGGAAACTGAAGAGCTTTTGGCTCTTCTCCCTCTACCCCACCACACTTTCCTTGGCACTGGAGTTGCAGCAGGAGTGAGAGAGTGCCAGCCTTGCAGCCCCTGGTCAGCAGTAAGCTCACCCCCTGGGGAGGGCACGCACTGCCCACTGGGGATTGGCCTTCAGGGGACACATCCTGGGTCCTGGCAGGACTGCCAGCTTGGGACCAGGACAGGATGGTCAGAGTGATCCCTCCTGTTTCTGCCACCAATTGCTTTTACCTAATCAGGCCCATTTCCGTAACTTCTGCACACACGTGCGCCTGTGGCTGGAGATGATTTGGGATTGTCCATAGCATGAAAACAGAACCTGGAAGAGGTGATCAAATATGGCATGATCAAACAGCCTTTTGGAAGGGAAGGAATAATGTATGTTTGTGGGAGAAGCCAGAGGCAGTGGCTCCAGCAGTTGTGTACAGATGACTGAACGCTGAGCTGACTTTCACAGAGCCCTGGTGCAGGCTCAGTGGTGGGAGGCAGGAGCACTTTGGTGGTGCTCACACATGCATCCTTCCCTTCATCCTACCTAGAGTCTGCTCAGGTTCCATCTGGAATGATCTTGAAGTCACCTTGTTTGCAGGTTTATAACTAGACACTTGTGGAAAACTAGGATAAGAAAATTGTGTTAAAATGATTCAGGTGCTGGCACACACAGAAACAGGGTGTGAGACCATCCCTGTTCACACCCCGAGTGTGGTTTGAACCAAGGCTGAAAAGCACCAGCCTCATGAAATGAAGGACACCTGAGACCTCACTGGTGGGGCTGCAAGAGTGCCTTTCCAGACCTAAGGTCTGCCTTGTATATCTCTATCTGCATTATGTATGATAGAGTGGGGAGATTTGCAAGAACATTAAATAGAGAAAAAATATATATTGTGTTTTTTTAGTCAGAATGCTTTATTATTATTTACTCTTCATTGGACCTGATTAAATGCCTAGGACATGAATTAATCAATAAGATGGAGCTAACAAATGAGGGACTTGCTCCTGGTGACTGTCGTACATTCTTGACCAAAATGAGTAAAGATTTAAGTGCAAGAGACAGACATGTGATAGCAAGTAATATATAGAGTAACTTCATTTTATCTTATTCTGTCACACAAATTGAAGAAACCATTTAAAAAAAAGAAAAATTATGAATTAATTATCTTTATGCTGCATTTACAGCAATGAGTGGCTACTCCTGAATGAGGGAGGCAAAGACCATTTTTGAAAGGCCCTTAAAGAGTGACAAAATTCAATATCAGAAAAGAAGGGGCATTCAGAAAACCACCAGTGCTTGCTGTTAGAGGAAGGTGAGGCACACCATGGGCTTTTCTCTCTTCTTCTTCAGAAGCAGACCATTGTCAGAAACTAAGTACCACACTGGCTGTGACAGTGGGTATGGGTTGCAGCTTCTTTGTTGTTTTTTAATAACTAGATAATTTTATTTCTATATTGAAGTGACATAGCAAAAAGAAACTTGAAGCACAAATTTAAATATGATTAGCTTGTTAGTGGTGGTTTTTAGGGGTCTAATTTTTTCCCCTCAGCTCCCATCCTATTTTTTTAAAAATTTCTCCAGGGCATGTCATATATAGTGAAAAATCTCAATGGAGGCCCACAGGTATCACTGCTGTTTAGTCAGGCTTCAAATTGGGCTCTAATGGTTATAGATAGAAGAGCAGATGGAGAGGGTTTGTTCACTAGTCGGTGCCCTTGCCTCAGAGTTCACCTCAAGTTGTTTTCAGAAATTCTCACTTCATGCACATTACTTATTTATATCATCACTTTTTTCCCCCACTTCATAGATAATTGCTACTTAATTGATACTGCCTTTATACAAGCCTCCACAATAGCAAGCAACAAGACACACTGCTAAATAGAGGAATCATTAATCTGTGTATATATTCTGGATTTCTTTTAAAGATGGGCTGGAAATAAGCAAAGTCATTAGTAGTTTGTTTGCAACAGTGTATTTATGAAAGCTCTATGGAGAATGTGTCAACAGTCAGTATGTAACAGAGCAATTAACACAGTACTTTTGTACTTTTGACTGTTAGCATGGGAGTAAACAGAAGCAGATGTGAAGTGTTTGTGCCGTTAGTATTCACAGACTGTTCTGACATATGCAAATACAACTAATGCTTACAGAGCTTGCAACTCTTATTGTACCATGACCTTACTTACCAAACCCTGGGGCAGGACTGCACACTTTCCTAATAATTATTAACAATACACATATACAACCTTTTTGTTTTGAAAGTGTTATGGACTGCAGTGGTAAGGCTTCACAAATAAATGTGTTGATGGTGTTACCCATATATAGCTTGTTTTAGACAGGGCTTTCTTCAGAGTAAAAAGAGAGCAAACAATAAAGAAGTAATGAAAAATGCACACAGAAAGCTAGAACAGGAATCACCTCTGAAACACTGGTTCAGCTCTAATTATACAAGCCCACTGAAGTTCAATAGTTAATACATGCATCAGACTGTGTATTTAGGACAGAGTTCAAACTGAGACCTTTCACTGCTACAGTCTTAAAATATATATCTCACTAAAGCAACTCCAGTCAGGCTGCTAAAATAGAATGCCAACACTGAAATGATTTTCTGCCCTGTAAAAAAAAGAAAAAATCACGTACTTGACCTAATAAAATCACCTGCATCCTGAAAAAAAAAAAAAAAGAAAAAAGAGAAAAGAAGGCTTCTTGTGTTCAGTTATTTTTCATGTGACCTATATATATCTGATATACCTGGAGTTACTACAGTGATTTTCATCTTCAAATACTATCTCAAACCTAGCTATGTTACACAGGTGAAGGTCAGATAAGATTTTATTTTCAAGTTTTCTGTTACAGATGTGTTTCCAGAACAGGAATTAATCAAAACTGAATGAAAATACAGGATTTACAGTGATGTTTGGCATTATTCACTACATGAAAAATATTTTGCTTCAAAAGAAAATTTGTGGAAAATATTGCCCAAAATAAGATTGACAGGCCATCTCTTCCAACATGTTTTCCTGTTTGAGAGCAGAAAAAATGTCTCCTAAACACATTGTCTTTTTATTATCCTTAAGACATAATGGCTCATGAAATTAAAGTCCTCTTTTGCTATTGAATATATGCTTGTTTCCATTTTGGTTTTGCCATTACAAATTAGTTTAACAGGTCTCAACACACAATACTGTGTTTCAACTGGACCCAGAGCAAAGCATCTTCTTATTTTGGCTCTGCTGGGGCAGGAGGTGTTGCAGCCACGGCTTGGAGCAGGGCACGGGGTGGAGCAGCAGCACTGCCCTGAATGCAGAGGCAGAAGAGCAGCCCTGGGCCAGCTGTGCCAGGAGGCTGCACAGGACCTGGGGGTGTTACAGCAGCTGGACACCTCAGATGCTGTCAGGCCCACCCTGCTAGTTTCAAATAGTTCACTTCTGTATTCTTTGTTGTAAAGAAGGGCTTTTACTGTAGTACTGCCACTAAAACACTGCTATTGTGTACTCGGTATTTCTTGACTTGTCAAGATTATAGGGACAGGCTGAGTTTTTGGAGGCTTTCAGATATTCTCATGCTTGGGAAAGTAGTGAGGGTGTTAAAGGGTTTAGGTGTTTTCCTTACCAGCAGTTTTCTAAGTTGCTAATAGTGCCTAAAGTACCTGGAAAGTTAGTTTTTCAGGAGACAACTTTTTTGTTTTTTCAGATTTCTTTTGATTCAGGGTTTGTTTGGTAGTTTGGGGTTTGTTGGTTTTTTGGCACCTGAAAAACACTGGTTTATGATTAATTGCAGGCATTTATTTTCTCATTTAGAAAGCTTTATGAAATTATCATTATCGTAGTATTCCATTTTTCTTGGCTGCCTCTTTTTCTTCTTTTTTAAAACTGAAAGATACCACTTGCTAAATAAAGAGTGAGCTGCGAAAAAATGAGGACCAGGAGTGTGGTGTTTAGTAAAGCTGGTTAAAATAAATGTCATTCAGTAGTACTTTGCTATTCACAACCTTATCCCTCGAACTTGGCCACAGTTTAAATCACAGAAGCATTTAGAAATAAATATTTATATGGTAAGTAGTCAAGGACATTGCATACTGTTGTTGGCTAATGCCAAAACAAGTACAATAGCTAAGTTTACCCAGACCCTTTAGTCCCAATGTGCCCCAAGGGTTTGAACTGTTCCTCCAAGCACCAGGACTGAGAGTGACTTTGCCCCGAGTTTCTGGTTCATCTCATCAGCTTGCTTGCTTATCTAAATAATGGTTTGTCCGCAGCTGCAGGCAATCAGCGTTTTGTGCATACAGTGTAGATTCCCAAGCCAAATTACGAGATAATGAAAATACATGTAATTACATGTTGGTATGCTAGTCTAAATATAATTTACACTTGGGAAAGGGGAAAGAAGGCAAGATAGTAACAGGTGAATAAGAAAACAAAGAAATGTGCTTTGGTAATTTTTACTGATCTTGTTTTTTCAGTAAAATAGGTATACTAATTTATGCTGTGTTTACTTAAATGGTTATTTGTGAATTAGAAAGTTCAGCTCTGTTTGAGGAAGTGGTGTACAGCCTGCAATTGCTGTAGTGTTTAAGTGAACATTTGGGTAGAAAAGTCAAATTGGCCCATTGTGATAGCTGATACATTTTCATATCAATGTAAAATTCTGATTACTTTCCTTTGAATTTAATATAAACAGCTGCACAGAAATACTCTCTCAAACATTTGTTTGCTTCCCGCTCTTTATTCCTTGAAAAAATTTGGATCATGTTTGCTTTGCAGGTCACCTGCCTTATGGCTACCATACACAGCTTATAGATGATGTGTACCTGTCTCCTATCCAGTCACTGTGGATGAGATCAGATTTTGGATGAGATGCATTTTGCTAGGCTTAGGGAGTTGCTCATGGCTCTGAATGTTATTTTGTGTAAATTCCCTTAGTTTCTCTTGAGCAGTTTTTAAATGCAATATCATTTCAAGTTTTCACAAATAATTTTGTTTCTGACCCATAGACTGCATTTCCTGAAAGAGCTATTTCAGGTTAGAATCTGTGTTCATTCCTAATACCTGGGTTTGTCAATACTTCTGTGACTAAATCTGAATTATTCTAGTCTATAATTTCTTTTGTTAAAACCTGGAGTTCAACATTTTGTAATGGTTGGCTCTTAAAAGAGATTTGTTACCATGAAGAACTATTATGACATATTTTCCCAAAGATCCCTTTGTTATATCATAAGACAGATGATTTTCAGGATCAAATACTTTTTTTTTTTTAGGAGGTTAATTTACACAAAGTCATATATGTAGTGGACATAATGAAATGTTATTTTGTTTTTAGTTTGGGGTATGAGAATTTCACATTCATTTCATGTCTTCTTTTCTTATGCTTTTTCTGACATAATAATTTTTGAAAATATATTTGAGGAATTCAATTTGCAGTCATGCTACCTACAGGAAGTATATATAGTAACTTTTTCAGTTTGAACATTTTTTCCTTAATATTGCTTTTTGAGTTTTGTTAAAATTGCTCCATGAAATCAATTATAATGTGGAGCCTTACTCAATGAGTACCTCGAATAATTCAGATGCACTGGACTCTAATTGTTCCCAATTTTGTATTTTTTTAATATTTGAAATGGTAATTCTATAAATTTAGACCAATATGTGGCATTTCTTACTGACCTTTATATTAAATACATTTTCAGTGCTAATATTTCTCTGTGACTTAAAGAAACATCAAACTTAGTACGATTCATCAATGTGTGAATACAGGATAAGATTCTGCTCCTGCCTTTATTTACTACTTAAGATACCTGGAGCTTTATTAGAAGCCTTCATTTTACTATATGTTTCCCTGAAGCATACACACAGCCACAAAATAGATGTCCACAGGCATTGGTGCAAGGATGGTGGTGGAGAGACAGATGAGACCATAGAGTAGCATATGATGGGAACAATGCTACAGAGTTTATGACTTCCATAAGAGGTTGCTGTCATGGACACTTTATTACCAGGAACCTCAAGAACATCAGAAGCAGTGGTCTTAAAACCTACCTTTAAGTCCCGTTATGCTGAGTTACAGCTCACCAATTGCTAGTAAAATCTCCATCACAGATTATCTTTAGCAGTATATTCCTGCATATTACTGACTGATTAGCTGAAACTTCACCAAAGTTGCTGGACTTGCAAGAGGAATTACTTCCTCATTAAGCAGGGATGCTAGGTGATCCTTTAGCCTCTTGTAGAGAGGCTTTTCTATAGAAAAAAGAAAGGAAAACTGTTTCTTTGTGGATATTCCTTCAACTCTTCAGAGCCTGTTCCATTCTGTCCTCAAGCAGACTCTGAAAAGCCATTAAACACAAAATAATGTGCAGATAATGAACAACCCTGGGCTTCCTGGAAGAATTTTGGGGTGGGATATGCTAAGCCTAGACTTTAGCTGTTAGCCTGACTAATCAGCACAGTCCCTGTGGTCCCTTTGGGCCTCAGAGGCATTTTTTTTTTAATTGGGGCATCAATATGCACATAGCTGTGTTGAATGGTGAAAACATCCCTGCTGCACACACCAGTGGGGACAAAGCCAGGGTTGCAGACTCTGTGCTACAGCCGAAGGTCAGAGCATCACTCTTGCTCACCTTGTGTGCATGTGCTGCTGGGGCTGCTGGGCTGAGCTTCAGCAGGGAGTAAACTTACTTCACATGATAATCTTAAAAGCAAAATAGGAAAACACAGCTTTCATAAAACTCCTATGTGCTCAGTAGAAAACTACACTCAGAGAGAACTTAGTAGTGGGTCACTGTCAGGAATGGAAGGATTCATGGCATGGGCTTGCACAGGGATTTGTCTTCTTCTGCTGATTTTTCATTTCATTAACTTTTGTTAATGACCTAGATGATGGAAAATAGTGGTTGCTTATTAAACCTGAAGATCATACCATGCTGGAAGTGCTGTAAGGACGCTGGAGAACAAGAGCAGGAATTCAAGGGTATTTTAACAATTTTGGAAAATTATTGTAATTACATTGTTTTTATGGAGTCCACTGTCCACTTTTCTTTCTTATAAAGCTCATTATTATTGTTCAACCCACAATTTTTTTCTCATTCATATAATTTATTGGAGTTGTTCATGGTTCCAGAATGAAATAGAAATATGCACTCTTCTGGAACCCTGAAATAACTGTGGAGTTTTAGGCAGAAGTCATAAGTATTTTATGAATTGAGACTTCAAATAATTTTCTTAATCTTTGATAATTCCAAGCTAAAATAAGAATCTTTAGGCTACATTTATAGGAGTATAGGAAACTAGATGGCATAAATTCAGCCTCACACCTTACTGCCTCAGCACATATCTTATAAATGTGTAAGTATTAATAAGAGTATAAATACTCAGGCAAAGGAGTACTGTATATCATCATTAAAATATATAAACTCATAAACCTGATTAATGTGGAAGCAATGTGGGTTCACATTAGCAACTTGACAAACCTTTACCCCATGCAATTTTTCGTACCACACTGTTCTAAGAAACATGGTTTTCAAAAAATAATTGCCCTAAGAAGTGTGAATTGCTACCCTGAAAATAAACACAGAGACCCTCAGTGGATCCTTGGTGCCTTCATTTTCATTAGGAACTTTCACATTTATCTCTTTGTTTTATGCCTGTTACAAAGAATTATAGTCCCCCTGGAGACATTGGATTAGGGATTATAAAATCAATGTGATGTAAAACCGTTGTTCCAGCACTTTCGAGCCATCCCCACAGAATGGGAAAAGGCCAGCTGGACCCTGACCCACTGGGTGGGACAACATTGCCCAGCTGAATGATCTCTTCAGGAACAGCTAACTTGACAGCCTGTGTAAAGCTAGATAAGCAGAGATATTAGTGTTCACTGAGATATAAATAATTATTCAGCTCACCAAGCAAGGTAGCACTGCACCCTGCAGGACCTAAATCAGACAGCTCAGTATGAGCCAAAATGCACTGGATTCACTGCCAGATTATTCAGCTTCATTAACACTCCAGACTTGGTCAAGATAGTTGACTTTCCTTTAAACAAATAATTAGAACTGGCAGCATCTGGAAAGATTACATTATTACAAGGTCTTATACATACACAAATATATTATTTTTCTGTGATGTAACCATTAATTTTAAATCTAGTGACTACTTCTGTATATATTGTATTTAAGAGATGACTTGAAAGGCTGGCTCAAAAAATACTGCTCACCCACAAAAAAAAGTATCAGATAAAATCTTTATTAGGGCAAAGAATAGCATTGCTTTTAATGAGCCAGATTATCCAGCACAGTGCACCTTTTCTATTCAGCTCTGAAAAGGGACAAACATGGTAAACTACCCCATGGAAAACCATACTTTTATGGTCATTGTCTCAATGTGGATAACAAAGATGTTCAGTTAATTTGGATGTTTAAATTAACATACGTTTATCCAAACCCATAAAAAACTTCCAGTTTCTCTGAAAACCATTCAATATGTCCGTGAATCTTTACTGACCTTTACTCAAATACAAAATGTTGATTCCACTAACATGAATTAATTCTGTTACTAATGACTAAAATCAACATAAGCCCAAGAGCAAAATGAAAATTGTTTTCCAAAAATCTCAACAGTTTCCTGACTTCATCTGCCTCTGCCTTACGCATGGCAAGGGAAGAAAGCAGCGCAGTGCATGCATTCATGTTGTCACCACAGCATGTTGTATTAAATGAGAGACACAAAAAGTGGAGCATGTGCTCTTTCGTTATCAAGATAATTTTCTTGTAAAGATGGTTTGCTATTGTTTACATAGTGAATTTCGTTTAATTACAAATTTGCATATTTAATTACATAGATGTCAATTTACTAACCAGCAGAGTTCTCAGAAAAACAGACACGGATGTTATTGTTTAAGGTAACATTACATTTGAGAGATGATGCAGTAAGAGTCTAAACATTGCATGTGTTTCTTGATGAAAATTCTTTCTTCAGTTAAAGTAACAAGAAAGTGGCACTGGCATGATACCTCTCCTACAACAGCTCATTTTTCATGCTTTCCAGTCTAGTTTAAACCAAAAGGGAACTCCTGCAAAATTAACATAGTTTTTCTATTATTTTATGTTGGCAATTTTTCCTTCAGCTGAAGGTTCAGAACAGACATGAAAAGGAACATCCTGACTTTAAGCTTAGACTGCAAAAAGGGAACCCAAGCAGGACAGAGGAGTGTCAAAGCTCCTGTTGTTAGTGACCAGCCAAAGCCTGGCCACAGCTCATGATGGCTTTCTCGCACAAATATTTTCACTTAAAAAATGATTGTAGTAAAAACAAAGAGATTAGGTGGCTGGCATGAGAAGTGACTCATCTCATGCTGTCACTCCTGTCCTCTGCCCCAAACCCAGGCACATGCTCCCATCGCACTCCTTAGAGGGGGGAGAGTGACCTGGTCCCTTGCCTGTCCTGGAGGCAACTGTCAATCTCTGGGGAAGGACTTGAAAGTCACAAGTGACAGCTAAGTACCAAGCTTCTAAATGAACCTTGGAAAGTACCCTGAACATTATACTTTCACAAAACAGTGATGCACATGTTTTCTGCTTTCCACGGCCTGCTTTTCTTCACAGTGATTCATAAGTCCAGTGAAGCATATCTCTGTTACTCAATTTATCTTAAAATTAATGAATCAGAACATGTTCTCATTATGAAGAAAATTATATAATTCTTCTCTAACCTAAAATACACCTAGGTTTCCCTAAGAACTTTATGCCTGACTATAATAAATTAGAGTATATCAGCTTGTTATTACCATAAAATAATTGAGGTGTCTTTTGTGTTGAATTCAAATTTCATACTCTAATCTAAACTTCCGTATTCAAATCTCTAACTCTGTTAACACTTTATTTTGACCCTGGAGTAAATCTGTAGCGAACATTAGGAGATAGCCTGAGGAGAATGAAAGCCTTGGATGAGGAACCATGTGTGCAGATTGCAGAAGTATAGGATAGTTGTGTACATGGTCATCATAAGATTTAGACCTCATACTACTTAATTCTGTTTAAAAACCTCATTTCCAAGCAAGGCAAATAGTGTGGCATTTAAGGGCTTGGGTTTATGTTTCAGAAGTGTCATTGGTATCCTTTATTTTCCCCAGACAGTTTCCTCAGGCACCAAACATACAGTGTGTCCCCAGCTGATGAGGGAGGTTGAACTCACATGTCCTACTTTCCAGGAGGAAGCCTTAAGCATTAAGGATAATTAGGGCCTAAGGTATTTTACAATGAAGCATCACCTTCTCTTCTGGAATGATTCAGCTCCAGAAGAACACAAAACTTCAAAAGTGTGCAGACCAATATAGCCTCTCTTTTAGCACATTAGCACACTAACACATGTCACCTCTGCATGGCTTTACAACTTCCAGCCTGAGTCTGACCCGTTCCAGCAGCTTGGAGTACAGACAGGAGCTCAATCCATTCTTACCTTCCACATGAATATACCCCATCTTCCACAAAAACCGCTTTTTTTTTGTGATTGTAATGCTTAGATTTTTAGTTTGAAAAACAACACTTCTAAATTGCAACTTTTTTTGCAATTAGATCTGAAGGCAAGGTGGGTAAGAACCTGTAATTTAAAGAAGGACACAGAAGAGAAGCTATCAGCTCTACTAAACAGTTATCTATGGCTTGAATCTCTCCTGTGAACATGCTGGGTGTTGAAATCCCTTGTACAACTTCTGAATATTTTAGATAAAGGAAAAATTTCTAAAGGAGTTTTGGTTAAAGAACGTAATGAGTTTTGAATGGAGACTTTGTCCAATACACTGACTTGCTGTATGGACAGAGTCTCACAGAGAACACATTTTCCACATGCACATATGCAGCTTGCATTTTTCCCCTATCTTCATTTTCCTTTTATTTCTTATTCTCTTGTTTTTTTTTTAACTTGAAACTAACAATCTTTAAAGAGAAGGGATAAAGAAATCTTTAAGATGAGACATTAAGAAAAAAGAAAAAGAACCCACTTAAATAAAAATGTCCCAGAAGATAACTCTAAATTAAACTCTTTTCCCTCCTGCGATTCTCATGTTTTTAGCTTATAGTGTTAAGTTACCAACATTCAATAAAAAAAATCATGTGCATCCTCTAATCATGAACTTAAGTTCATATACTGCGCCAACATGTCCCATGGCTGACACTGTAAGCCAATATCCATGTGCAATGGAAAATTTGGATTTCTGATTTGTTACTGTATTTTTAAATAAGGGAAAAAATGTTGAGGACTCTTACACATTATTTTATAACTTTATTAACATTAGCTATACAGTGTGTTGAAAAAGAATATGAACAGTGGCTCACAGTGAAAAATTTTCTTATCCAAATCCCTCAGTTCTGAGGTTCTAAGAAAAACAAATATTTGGTAACACATTGAGTCTGTGATACAGTCTACCCTTTGAAAGGGAAAACAAACAGCTGCTGAGAAAGATAAAAAAATGTTAATTGATATACAGAAGGACACCAACATAAAATGCAGCTAACAAAAATTGCTCTTTGTTTCTGAAAGTCATACACAGACTGCATAATTGTCAATATGTACATAATTGAAGACCTTCACCAGACAGTTTTCATATTGCTAAGCATTGCTAAATTTTATAGAAAATACCACTTTGAATGTCAGAAATTCAGTCTGCAACATAGAAAAATTGTTGATGAAGGATGTATGGGGCTGCAGGCCCTGAAACTTCTTATGACTGCCAGGCAGAAATGATTGACAAGAATATACCTCAAGTGCAAAGAGCTAACAAGTCAAATTTTAGAGGAAAAAGAGGAGTATAAACTAATTCATGAAGTGTAGCATAGCTTAATCAAAAGAATCCTTTAAAATTGAACAGCCAGACATAACCAAAAAAGCCATTACATCTTTTAGCAAAAAAACCCCATCTCTGTATTAACAGTCCTGCTGTTCATGAGAGGACTGCATTGGTGTGCTCTTGCTGAGAGCATAGGCACTGAAATAACCTTGGATGCCTTTGGCTAGGGAGTTCCAACCTGGAGATGGGCAGGAGCAGGGATGGGCATGAGTTGTGGTCAGGTCAGAAGACCTGTTATGTTTGTCAGATCCCAGGCCACAGCAGCCAGGCTGCCCTCCCACCCCAGACCTTTGATTTCCACTGACTCCATGGCTGTGGGGAAGGAAAGCCTTGACCTCTGGTGAGAGGAGGGGAATGGAAGTGTTCACCTCTCATTTTTGCGACAGAACAGGGAGTTGCAGAGAGGACTCCTTTCCATTTGACGTCTTCTGAAAAAATAAAATGGTTGTGAAGCTCTGTGAAGTTTGTGTGGGGCACCAGCAGCATACACTAACACTGCATGAGAAGGTTTTCCCCAGGGAAACCCATATGAATGCCACACATTCTGGTGGGCACATAGCAGCCCATCCCATGGAAAGGTCAAGCCAGACCATTCCCCTGCTGTGGCAGCCTCTGTAGTGCCTTCAGCTGCATCCTACATACAGCAATCCTCAAAAAATGGAAATGTTTGCATTCTTGGCATGGTAGTGGTCAAGAAAAACCATACCTTTGTCTGAAAGTGAAAGACGAAGAAGGCCTTACCAGCCTACCTTTTTGAATGGAGGGATGAACACACAACTTCACTTTTACCAGTAATATGATTATTCCCAGCAGGGGACAGTATGTGCTAAAATACAGCAGCATGTGCCTAATTATACAATTACACCCACACATCCCTGTCACCCACTCTTTGCAATTTTCATCTGAGAAGACAAGCAGAGTTTAAATACAGCATCTCTTGGTTCTGGATGCAAAACCTCTCACACAGTCCATCTCCTTAGGATCTGAATTTTTACATGTGCAAACACAGCCAAAACCTCAGCTGAACCCTAATATACACTACAATATTAAATACATACTTCTCTTACTGCATCAATAGGGCATGCAGTAATTACCTGAATCCTTGAGGCTGGACATTGCTACCAGAGATGAAATATCACAGACAAAACAAGTTTTGTTAGTGAAGGATACACTCTTCATAAGTGGATCAAAAAAAGAGCTGTGGAAATTGCCTGAAAGAAGTTGGTGTTAGGATGTAACTGTAAAACATCAGGCTGGAAAAAAAAAGGCAAAGGAAAAAAATAATGTATGACTAATACAAAATGTAAATATGTAAAAGTGGTGAGATAAAATTATATTTTTTTATTAAGTGTTCCACTATGGAAACATATCTTACTAATTTAAGAAAAACTAATATTTATTAAAATAGAAAGACTATTTCTATATACTTACATTGCTTCAGTCATACCACTATACCAGCTTCTTAGCTTGTCTCTGTGTTCTAGGATATATTGTAGACTTTAATATAATCTGCCTGTTCTGGAGAGTCAGATGTCATGCTCTGCAGGGTCTCTTTGGATCATGCCTGTTTCTGAATTAATGTGAACCACAGCTTCACTGAACATGTTGAAAATATTTAGTCATGCAAAGCTACACAGTGAAGTTACACACTGGTAAACTTATTAGGTTTGGACCAAGACTGGATCCAAGCCAAAATCAATTGTGAAAACATGAAAATATAATTTACTGACTATGTAGAACTAACGTTGTAAGTGCCACAGAAGATGTATTTAGTGAAGCAACTTTGGGATAGATTATGCATTTCCTTATGAGGAAGTTGTAAGTGTTAGTGGTGCTGCTTCTGAACTAGTAAAGTTTCTGCATCTCTTTCTTTTAGGGTCCAAGACTGTTGGACTGTGAAGGGCAGTCAGATTACTCTTTTTTTCTCCTGCTGATAATTTAAATCTGATACTTGTAACCCTCTCTTCAAAGGTGAGAGTGTATGCTAGGGAATGTTAAGCATATTTGGTTTATCTATGCTTCTGAACCCAGATTGCTATGCATGAAGAAGGTTAGAGCCTACCAAAATTACCATTTCAAGGACATTGAACACAGGTTGTCTACTTCACAAGTAAGGCAGCAAAAGCATTTTGACATTAGGTTGAAATGCCAACAACAGCAAGCTTCAGATTTCAAATTTCTTTGCATGATTTATAAGGAGCAACAGATAGGATAAAATAGAATCCTCACCAATGAAAACTAAAAATGAAGACACTTCCATATCCCAGCCCACAGGTTGAATCTCCCTCTCTCTCTCTCTCTCTCTCTCTAATCCAAAGTAATGCTACTTATTTCTTCATAGCTGGACACAATAAGGTTAGTGGGGTCCTTGCATCCACCAGAACAAAAGATCTAAGATCAAGATCCTGCTATACACATCTGGGCATAAAAAGAAAGATAAAAATGGTCCCATATACTTCTAGAGCTGTTAAATATGATACTCTCTCTTGAAATGTGGTAGCTTATTTGAAATGTGGTGGCTGACTCCATATGTGTGTTCCTAGAGGTCTGCAAAGCAAAACTAATTTCCTTGAAACATATTTTTAAGCCTCCATGAAAGAGTTATTCTGAGGAAAAAATGCTTTTCTCACCAGGGAAGCTTAGCAGGCCTGTTCCTGGGGCCTCAGCTGCTTGGCTATTTGGGTGTTATTTCATTTTGGAGATGTACCTTGTAGACATTCTAGGCCTAGATATGGGCCAGAGGCCAAGGAAAAGAACAATCCTTTATGGCTGACCCAAGCAAAAGGAGCTAGAAAATATTCAAGCAAGCACATGGATTCAAACTCAAAAGTCAAATAAATGCTTAGTGGGGCAACTCTGGAAACCAAGCCAACCTGTTAATCACTAAAGGATCACCACAGAAAATTTTGTGACTGTTTTTTGGAAAACATTTCATTATTTCTTTTCATGACAATTATTTTCCAAAGAAATTCAGTGTATTCTTGTTACTTAATATATTCAGAAGATTCTAGTTGAATACATGCAGATCATGGATTTTTTAGCTGAATATAGTATTTTTTTTTATCTTGGCCTTCTAGAAAATTCAAATTTTGTAGACCTTAGATTTTGTAATCTAACCACACTTTTCCTGAGCACCATACATTTGTCATAAATATTCTGATTCTGTACAGTTGAAATCAGTGGGAACTTTTGCACAAACTCAGGCAAGTGGTGGGTCATCCTACTGCCAACAAGACCTAGAGCCACCTTTGTATTTTGTATCTGAAAGGTAATAACCAAAATGAGCACTTCAGGAATATCACTTTGACATATCAAAATTGTGCTAGTCACAATTTTTTGAGACTGAAGTAATGCAAAAGAGCACAGTAAATGCAACCTTCCTTTCTTCCTACACCCTCACCACATGCACACAGTTGCTTGGGTATGAAACTCCAGCAAATAATCTGACAACACAAACATGAACTCTTTAAATGTTTAAAATATCCTGATTACAACAGTATTAAACGTGTCCCTTTACTTGGGAACTCTGGTCTTGACAGCAACTAAAATTACTTTAAACCTCATCTCTTTTTCAGGCAGAATTTCCTAGCTCCTGCTGTGTGGCATCTACCGTAATCTGACATGCCAGAACAGTGGCAGAACAAAGAGGAAACCATTGTAAATGTATTTATTTTTTAAATCTGCATAAAATGAGTATTTCAGGGATGCACTATTCAACCTCTGACTGCAAAGTTTAGTCACCCCTAATCAGTCTTCAATGTAGAATTTTATCAGCAAATGCAGAAAGAAGTAGCATAATTTCATAACTGCATCTGGAGGCAATAAAGTGTGGGTCTGTCTGTATGGGGAAGTTACAACAAAATATGTCAGGGCATGAATTTCAAGCACAATAACTGCTATGCTCTAAGTCTCTCTCTAGATGCTCTGCAACACTAAGACTTCGGGGGTTTATTCCAGTTTAGCTTAATCCATTTTCACAGTGGACTCCTACAGAGGAATTAGTGTCCATAGAGAGAACTATTTCTTAAAGGTATTCTGAGATATTTTTCAACTAGACAAGCACTAATTGTTAATATATTTTAAAATATATATTTCCCCATAGTAATAAAATAACAAACCTGAGTACTTTTTCAGAGGAAATTAGAGATCCTCAGAGACTAAATCACCCCCATCTGCTGTTTTGCAACCCGTGTTGTATGGCAGCCTCTCCTACTTACACATGCTAAAACAGTGCACGAACAAAGAGAAACTCTGGCACATGCATACATTTTCCAAATTTACATAAAATTAGAATTTCCAGAATGCATAATGTGCCAGCCATCTCGAAGTATTGTTAGTCTGACTTGTCTTTGAACTGGGTTGGTACAGTATCGATTATATATGAAATAGGATGTTACTTTCCCTGTAGTACAGGCTGTGTTGCAGCAAATGTCACTAAAATATTAAAAAAAAAAAAAAAAAAGTGCCAGACTGCTCACATAAAGTGGCATGCAGAAAGCATGCATGTTCTTTTTTTATTTTTATTTTTTTACTTAGGAATTAATTTCTTCATCAAGATTTTGACTTTCCATGCCTGAAAAATGTAAAATGTAAGCAACCAGACACATTTCCTGAAACTGAGTTACCTGTTTCACTGACCAGAAAGACTTATGTGTTGTCCATCAAGATGGGCATCAGCCAGTGAATCACATCACTTCTAGATGGGACCTTTCAGGTACAAATATTATGATGTTAATGTGAGTGTTACTTAGTGTCAGAATTTTAGATTGATTTTCAATATCTAGAAATTTAATCCACAGTCTGAATTGCTTCAGGTCTGCCCTAATGAATGTTACTGGCATATCACATTTTTATTGATGTTATTTTTGAGACAGATATGTGAGAAGAGGGACTACACAGAGACAGCATTTCCCTCCATTAAGAGTGCAGCAAGCCAGCCCAAACAATATCCTGTCTGCTGAGGGTATGATGTGAGATTTATTGTGAAAGTTTTCTCTGCCTTTAAAGCTTAAACAACATTATCAAACTACCACAGTTTTTTTTTAAGGACTCACGCTGAGGGAAAACAACATATTAGTGCAGTGAAATTTTTTTGAAAATATTAATTTTACTGATATTATTAGTAAAAGGAAAAAACTTAGTTGTGGAAAAATTGCCCCAGCATGTTTTAAAAGGGTACCCTAACATTTTTTAGAAAGCTTAGAACAATGAAATATGGCACATCAGCAGTATTTAAAACTGTGTTTCCTAAAAGAATCTCATTGTTTGTTGAATATTTTCTTGCTCTAAATTGTGCTAAAAATTCTAATTCATGTCTTGATATTCCATTTTCCTTCTATTAAAAGTGTATGAATATGAGTAATAGTTGTTTCATGTAACAGTTTTCAGGGTACAAAAATGTCATGGAATAGAAATGAGTAGAAAAAAAGAATCAAGATTTCCTGGGTTTTATTTAATTATTCCCTCTACACTTATTGGGAGAGAATAAATGTCAGATGCTAGGTTTTAATCAGATGAGAGTAAGTTAATGGTGGGTCTCACAGCATCTCCTTATTTGTGAACTGAACATTTGTTACTGATATTTAGCAGCCCTTACTAAGCAGAGTTTGAGGACAGTGTAGAGAGGTTTCAACAGCCTCTAACTCCTCTGAGGAGCTTCTTTGCCTTTTATCTTGTTCTTCAGTTCCATAGAAATAGTAGATCTAACCATTTCTTGGGTTTTACTGATTGCAAAATGGTTCTTAGTCGACATAAATAGATGTTTATTTCAGTTTTGTACACATAATGGTACTGTAAATTCACACCCTGGTCTTACTGCCATAAATGCCCGCCTTTGAAGTTGAGAACATGATGCTGGAAAAGGTTGCAGACATTATGCAGGCATGTTGCTTTTGTCCTTACCAAGTAATCTCTCAAATCAGCATACTTTCACTATGTTTATCTTTCAAAAATGAAAAGAGTTTGAATTTTAAGGATTTTTTTTTTCATTTTTTTTTTTTTTTTTTACTTTTGCGTTGACACACTTTCATTTTAGTGAAAAGAACTCATGCAATCAAAGAAATTGAAGTTCTGGGAAATCTTCTAGTGGTCTTTTTTTTTTTTTTCTAGTACCAGCCTAAGTGGAAATACAAATTTTTCTAGAGATGCTCTATGAGTAAGCAGGATATGTAATGAGCAGCATTAGACAGGATTTCCTCCGTCATGCGGAAACCTCCATATTTCACTAAGGAAAAACCACTTGTGAGTCTTTCCTTGAAATTTGGTTTATCACATCTTGTGGCAATTTTCATGTCCCCTCTATTCATTTATATTACTGTTTCACCTGTACTTACTGATTTTGTAATACAATTTCTATTTTGTTGCATTATGACTTCATATATTCTGAAGGCCTTTTGGACACAGAAAAATGTCATGGTAAAGTTCCTAACAGCCTAATTAAGACAATCATCTAATGTGAAGAAGCCTATCAAACAGGAAAAACACCAAAACCAGCACCATATATCTACTTTTATTTTCCTTTTCTAAAATACCCTAGAGACATAATGCAAACCCCATCTTGGTTGATGGTATCTAAAATGTGGCATGGCAACTACTTAAATGCTGATGGAATAATACACTGTGTGTAGTTGTAAACTGGTCTTAGACAAGTGGTTTTCTATAACATAAAATTCGATTTTATTTTTGGTACACCATTCTTCATTAAGTTCTGTCTACAGTGATCCAGATATTTGATAAGGAATAATTTCAGTATTTTTATTCAGTCTAAAGCAGCACAGTTTTCATGCAAACCTGCTGAAATATAACATTTTGGCATGAGCTTCAGATGGTGTTTCCACACAGAAAATAACAACCATAAAGGATCTGTGAGTTACTCACTTCAAGAAATTTTATCTGTCTTTTGACCCACTGCTGGTTCAAAGGCAGAAAATAGATCTGAGTACAAACATTGCACTTGAAACTGTATTTCTCCTTATCTTGGAAACAGTGATGTACTTTTCCACCATATCTGAATTTGTTTTACACAGTACTATATTAAGTTTTCCTTCCAGAGGGCAACACAGTGCTAAACTAAACATCTGACTGATAAAAGCTGGAATTACCTTCAAAGCCACACCCCATGAGCTGTATTTCCAATTTAAAGATCATGTTTTAAGTACCTTGATGCCTGGGTGAAATGTTCCTGAAATGGGTGAAACCTGTGTTAGAGAATCCAAGACTACTTGAACACACCATGAGCACAGTAATACAAACCTGTCTTTAGAGTCTTGCATACTCTGAGGTTGTTGCCTGAATGACCATAACAAGGAGCACCTACTGCAGTTTCTAAAGACAGCAGGCAGTAAATAAAGGCAAAGCCCAAACAGCCAAAGACAAGCTTTCTGAAAGGCCACAGCAAGTCACATTCCTGAAGAGGAGGCACCTATATTTACACAGGGGAAATTCTAAAAAGGTATGAAATTGTGCTCTCTGTCATACACAGCACCTAAAACTAGAAAACACAAGACTGAGACAAACAGACCATGCAACCATACCTGAAGTACTTTGGACTCATCAGGATACAAAAGATAAGAGAGAACTCGATAAATTATGATTTTTTTTAATTTAATTTTTTGAGGTATTTTTATTCATGATGATAGAATTTGGCTGTGGATTGTCTGTGCCCCAGATGTGGGTGACAGTTTTGGTCCAGCAGACGTGGGAGAGCATCCCTTTCCAGGCATGAGGCTTTGGGAAGGCTTTGACTACTCTCCATATGTCTTGGAGATGGAATAAAGAAGTCTAGTTGTCTCCATGGAGAATAAGCTCATGCAAACCTGCAAGGCACTTTCAGATCTTGAAATACTCATAAATGTCACAGTAGCACTCAGCTGATCCCCCTGGAATCAAGCTGGCTCCTACCACAATTATTTGCTCTGGACATGTAGGATCTGAACAGGTTTCATGTTGCTCCACTAATTTTCTCATACTCCACAGTACTTTCTACTTGCCCTGCAATGACATTTTTAATTTGGTCCCAGTACTATTAGATCACACAAACCATCTCAGGCCCAGAAGATTGCCCAGCCTGGCAGGTTTTGGCAGATGCCCAGAGCTCCTTCCTGGCTCTGTGGGAGCCAGAGAAAGTCCAGAAACATGAAGAAAACCAGTAAACCCAGATGGACTCATCTGTCTTAGACAGATAACACAGTGCCTGTAGTCTTTTCAGCTATTTAATCTAAGTTTGCATACAACCTCAAGCACTGGTTGCCCATTATTTCAGAGATGGGAAGCCATTACTTCTCCAGTATGCTTTTGTGTGGAATTAATGATACTGTGGTTTTAAAAGACTGGCAAATGGCTAAACTGCCCTGTAATGCCTTCAAGGAGAGGATTCAAGCGCAGAAACAGATTATTAGTTAGCTGAGGTGAATGAAGTGAATTGGTGCCAGAAGTATCAGAGTGGAAGATGAAAATTTCAGAGGTCCCATAAAATCGAAAGGCCAGTTGAAGCCTGAGGGGTGAAGAAATGAGGCACTGCAGTGGTGACAAAGCCTGCATGTATCTGTTGTTTCTAAAATGAGTGCTGGGCTGTCTTAGTAAGAGCAGAAGTACAGAATTGGACATCAGACATCTCCTCAGCCAGCAGCCACCATCTGCCTGGAGCAGTGCTGTGTCATTGTGCTGTGAAAGTTCATGACTACAAAATTAGTGGGTCTGCAAAGAGGTTAAAGTATAAGTAGAACCCATGTCAAAGAACAGTAGTCCCAGAATAACTCTCAGGATGTCAAGACCATCAAGGTACCTGAGATCTGAGAGATCCTCTCCTCCCAACCACCACAACTGACTCTTCCTTGCTATTTCAGTCCCCACAGTTTTCTGACTAAAATCAAAATGCTGACTGAGTAGCACTTCCTATTTCTCCAACCTGGGTGCAAATTTTTTTTTTTTTTTTTTAATCTCAACTGGGACAAGGCTGCAATCTCTCTTGGTCTCTTGTATGGGTAAGGAATGGGTATCTCCTAGACACTTATAGGTCACATCCCACACGGAGACAGTGAGGGTAGGGAGGCTCCAGTTGTGCCATTCAGAGCTGATTTTCAGGCATGGATAAAACCATTCTTTCAAGACACACTGGATTAAACCAGCTCATTGTAAACATGTATAAACATTTTTTACTCTTACTCTACAATAAATGTAGGGGTGGTTGTAATATTGACTTGAAATAAGGAATTGTCATCCTTAAAAGACTGAAGAAGACTGACCTAGAGCACAAAGAGGTTATTAATGCTTTTGAAAATATACCACCTGGGCTTCAGTCAATAGGTAGTGAGGTAATTAATAAAGAGCAAGACTAACAATATATTTGTATTCTCTTTGTGCACAAAACGTAACTGAATAGACATAAAATCCATTCTGTTATTTTCTTTCTATTCTTGTGGTTGAGATGGAAAGGAGATGAATGTATTTAAGAGTGGTTTCCTATACACTGTAGTCTTGTACAGTATCCCATTAACATAACAGAATAGGATTGGTACAGCAATGAATTATTGAGACAAGAAGCTCTATCCATACTTCTCTATCACTCAGTAGGGTATGTGACATGACTTTCCTACAAATTCACCAGCTTTCCACAGAAATAAAATGTAAATTATGGCTACTCTGGTAAATTCTCTCTCTAGGAAAGCTGGAATCCTAAAGGTTTTAAAAATACTAATTTCAATGAAATTAAAATACTTTTTCATTAAGATGTTCTATACATTTCTTTTTAAATGCTTTGTTTATGATGTTACATTGCACTAAACCTTTCACTTTATGTGAGATTGTAGGGTGCATGCTGACAGCTGATTTTAGAGTGAATTGCTGCTGGAAGGGCAAGCTGCCTTTCCCCCACAGTCCCAGCTTCATGTTTCCCTCCTCTCTTCATAATGGAGTATCTTTCTGTGCAGTCAGTTGAGTTCAGATAGCAAATTATTTCTTTTTCTGGCATTCCAGGTAGAACCTGGTATGAGTGACAATTAATTTTACATCTGAGTAGATGGGTGCAAAGCAAATCAAGTTTGTAAAATCAATTTGTATATAAGGTAGGTTATTAGCTCAGGCCCGTTTAGTTATCCTGTTCCAAGCCAGAGCTGTACTCCAGCCCAAATCTGTATGTGTTTGTACATACCTTGAGTGGTCCACTCCCAAGCAAGTTTTAAAGTTGTTTTAGAGTACCAAACATTAACTCTAGAGTTTTTTTGCCAAAATAAACACTAAATCAAACAGAAGCAGACCTTCCTGATAGCCAGTCTGTACAGTACTGTTCAAACAGCTGGAACACCTACTGCTGTGAGTCCCAGTGCTGAAAGCCTGGGTGGGAAATCATAAATGAATTGCAATGTGTTTCACAAGGTTACAAGTGATGAAAGTTGCCACAGTTGCTCAATGCTTTGATGTTTAGAGGATCTTAATGTTTAATTCCTTCTTTACTGAAGAGGCAGCTATTGATGGAAAAATATTGGGATACATAAACAAAGTCATTTTGAGCTGCTCTAAAAGGGTTTATTGAATTTGGTCTTTTGTCTATATTCAAAGTTTATTATTTAAAAAATGTTGTTGAATGCTATATACATTCAAGCATGCACTTGTTTTTTGTCTGTGAAGCAACACAAATTCTTGGGGAAAAAAAATGAGCACAGAGAGCAATCAGGTCCCTGAGCAAAAAAAAATTTCCAAGCTACAAGTGCTACAAGTGACCCAAGCACAGATTATATAAAGACTTGCTCGATGAGCTCTCAATTTTCTTCATATAAACACTCACCTAATCTTCCATCAAACTCTTTTTGGTATAATTCCCACTTTCCATAAACCACATTTTGCATGCTTAAAGGTGATGACAAAGAAAAAATAATATTTTAAAATCTCTGTGAGGCAGGATTAATGAGTGGGTTAAACTCAGTCCCTTTGAATGGGAATGTATTGATTCTCACTATAACGTGAAAAAGAGAATGATGATTCACTTACTCACTTTGTCTAACTCTCTTTGGTGTGGTGAACTAAAAAGAACTAGAGGTAATGGTGGTGAGATTGTGAAAGGACTGTGAAAGATTAGACCTCAGAAACCTGCATCATTTACCATACCACCGATTCTCAGTTTCCTCTTACATTCTTACTTTTATTGTTGGCAGCTTTAGGTGCACGTATGCTATTTTAAATTCAGAATTTGAATAAATTCACAAAAGAAAATTATGTGCTCACTTTACAAGGTCAAAAGCAATTTTTTTTTCACTGACAACTCAGCCTGACTGTATTGGACATTTAAAATTCAATTTGTGTTATTTCTGCCAAATCTAGTACATAAGCATTAGCAATAATGATTTGGAAGCCACATTTAGCTGGTTTAGCTGTTATTCCTAATGTGACCATAACTATAGCATCTAAGTGGAGTACTGATAGCCTTGTTAAAGATTCATGCAGTGCCTGGGACACAGCTCTATTCTATAGCTACATCAGTGCTGCTGGACTGACAAATATAGCATTGTTTTTCTCAGTGTAGTGTGACTCACAAAAACCTCTCACCATAACAAGATAATATTTTTATAAAATAAGTTTTCTGAGCACAGCAGCATGGGACAATAATTAGTGAAATAAAAATAACAATAAATGAAAAATTAGCATTTAAAAAAACCCTTTCTGTAAATCTCACTCTCATTTAGCTTATTTTGGACTTAGCAAATGTGATATCTAATACCAAACTGCTTTTAAAACAATGATGCAAACAATGATTTATGCTGTCATATTAGTGCAAACTGTAATAATTCAAGAATTTTGCAATTACTACTCACTACATGAACTTTGTTTCTAATTTTATACAAGTCAACATCTTCAATCTTGGAAAAGCTATTGATATAGAAAGGTGTTAGAATAGCACATCTGTGGATCTTTCTGTGCAGACACTGCAGGTGCAAATTCTGTGCCATATCATGATCCTTGTGCCCTGTTGACTATGACGTGACTCCAGCACATATGAGACATTGCAGCTACTATTTCTAAAAGCAGCTCCTGTGTCCATCTAAGATATCTGGCCCATATTCTGCTTCAGTTGAGCACCCCAAATCACAAGGCACATTCACAAATGTGCCAAATGTTATGCGTCTTTCCTGACATTTCACTTGTGAGCTGCCCTATCACTTCTTTCCACTGGGCAGCTTAAAGTCACATCTTGACAGCTTGCTGGAAGACCTCGTGCTGCAGCAGATCTAAGCTGCCTCAGAAGTTTAAGAAACTAAAGTTCTTCTAAACAAGTAGATTGTGGCTTCCTGTTCTGCTGGTTTTTTTTTCCTCTGCTACTTGTGCAACATTAGGGGAAGAGGTGAGCAGTACAAATTACATTTAATCCAAACTACATGTCCTATATGTCCAGAACTCTTTTTAACCCTGAAAGGCAGATTCTGCTACATTCAGAGGTCAGCTGTCTTCTCAGATGCTTCAAGCTCTTGTTGCTAATAATGCATGTGAAAAACAGAGGAAATACACAGTGAGATATGCTAGGATATACACTTGAGGACATAAGGCTGGGCTTTGGTGAGAGAGTCATAATAATGAAGACTTCCTCATCACAGCACACCAAACTTCCTCATCTCCCCAGCTGCACCTGTGGAAGGCAGAGCCTGATGCCATGGTGCTGTCCTCCCATGCCATGCCACTGTCACCAGATGTGTTCCCCATCACATGGGCCCGTGCTACTCCACCTGTGTGCAGGCTCCAGTCTGAGCCACCACCACCATCACCATCACAGCCACCCTGGGCCCCTTGGGCCCTTCAGCCCTGGCCTGCTGTGCTGCTGCCTCTCCCCTGGAGCTGGTGCCAGGGGCTGTGTGTGGTGTGTGCCAGCAGGCAGCAGCAGCACTGCCAAGAGCTTGCAGAGCACACTCCCACACTGCCAAAGAAGTGCTGTAAGATCATGGATGTGGGAAAAGGGCTTTGTGGGCCCTGGAGAGGTGGATCAGGCACATACTCTGTATCCAGTGTAGCAACAGCACATGGGTCTCAATTGTTATAACCTCATTTTTCATTTTTATTCTTTGAGAAGTGAGACTCTGAAAGTAGCTTTATATTTGGGGTTGGTTCAGAATGGTTTATCTCACACAGTGCAGTCCCATTTAGATTGGAAAAAATGTAGCCTCATAGCAGTTAAACTGGTAATAAACTACTACCTTAAAGTATTTTGCCCAATTAAAAATAAAATCTATATTTTTATACAAATAAAAATGTCTTACAACTTTACATCCTAATTATAGTTTAAAAGTGCCAAATTCTTTGAAAAATCATTACAAGCCAGCTAAAGGGAGAGTGGTAAACAGTTTTATCATAATTA
Organism: Peucedramus taeniatus; assembly: GCA_013400575.1. Classification (NCBI taxonomy): domain Eukaryota; kingdom Metazoa; phylum Chordata; class Aves; order Passeriformes; family Fringillidae; genus Peucedramus; species Peucedramus taeniatus. The sequence goes on along the minus strand of WBNO01025914.1, from coordinate 196,923 downwards.
TACAATTGTGAAGTTTTACAATAAAGAAGTTTTTTAGAATTTCTGTTTGTCTGAAGCGCCTTGTAGATTTCTTTACAGTGTTTTAATTGCACAATCAAAAGAAAACACCTGTTTGAAATTAGCATACATCCAAATAAAGAACAAAGACATGCACTTTTGACAATGAGAATAATTAACCACTGGAAGAGACTATCAAAGGATACAAAGCATTCTCATTCACTCTCCTTAAATCAAGAGTAAATCTGCTTTTAAAAGACACTGTCTCATATTCTGGGATAATTTTTTTGAAGTTCCATGATCCATGCTATGCAAGAGATTGTAATAATGATGGTAATTTTTTGCTAGAGATGTCAGAGAATATTTTGGCTCCTGGACAGTCACATAGCACATCCCTGAGCTCTGGCTCCTGTCAGCTGCCATCAGCCTGCAATCCCTCTTTCCTGCAGATGAAACAGCCAGCAAGTTTTAGAGATATTTATCCCTGTTTGGTCTGTAGCTTTCACACTGTCCCTAGTACAACCTTCCCCCTTGAAACCTGTTGTTAGAATGAAAATTATATAGTAGTTGCGCTGAAAGTATTTTGCAAAAGGAAAAAAAAATGCATACATTTAATTAAAATCTAGGAGTCCAATTCAGAAATATTTTAAGCATCTTTCATTGATTTCACTATCCCCACCTTTCAAAACATAGCTGTTACTTCTTAGACTTGAATATTTGGACCTTGGTGGTCCAAGACATGCTCAAGCTCTGAATTAAATGTGGTCCTAAGCATGAACAGCTTACATATGTGCTGCAAAGTAGTGAACCAAATTCCACTCCAATTTACTGCATTTGTACCCTAAATATTTCTCATCCCTGCTGGTCTGGCTGGGGGTGCAGACTACACCTGCTTGTCACTTAAATAACTAGGGAATGTGCCTTCACTCAATAAAGGACAGAGCCAGTCACCTTGGGATTCCTCACCCAAATCCAGCCTACCTGTGTCTTATCCTCTAGGCTCTGCAGGAGGATAGATCCTGCATGGAAAGCTATTGCTGGTCTAAGTAGTACTTATAAGCCAGGTAGGTATTTCTGCTAGGAAATCCACTCAGGTACAGTGGGATTATGCTGAGACAGCTCCTTTCTGCTGTTTCTCTGTTCTGTCTTTTCCTTTCCTCTCAATGCTTTGACCTGCTCCTTGTTAACAGAGTGGATCTCGTGAGCAAAGCAGTGATTCACAGCGATCTTGACCACAGTGACCACAAACCAATTGAATTTAGAAACTCTGTTGACAGGAAGAAAAGAAGCAAAACTCCAGCTTCTGGACATGATGAGGGCTGACTTCAGGTTGCTCTGGAAATTAGTGAGTATGGTCCCCTAGAAAAATGTTTTTGCAGGTGCTGAAGTCCATCTGTGCTGGTCACTTTTTAAACAGCACTTCCTAAGGGCACAGAAAGAGGCAATTCCCAAATGTTGGAAGTCATGCAGGTGAGGCAGGTCAGCTTGATTGAACATGATTCTTCTCTTGGAAATAAGGCAAATTAAGAAGGTGTAAACCCAGTGGAAGCAAGGTCAGGTAACATGGGACAAATACAGAGATACTGTTTGCCACTACAGTGAGAAAATTCATATAGCCACAGCTCAAATGGAGTTGAAGCTGCCAGAACTGTGGGGAACAATAAAAGCAATTTTTCAAATATATGAATGGCAATTGACCAGTTGTAAAATTAACACTGACCCATTACAGGATGAGGATGGTTACCTCACAAACAGGGACATGGACAAGCCAGAGGTGTTTAACACGTTATTTGCCTCAGTCTTCACCATGGATGATGGACCAAGAGGGTCTCTGTGCCCTGAGCTGGAGGACCATGGCTGTGAGAATGATCAACTCCCTGTCAACCCTAAAATTGTGCTGGAATCTGGTGTTCCAGCTGGATCCCTGTAAATCTATGGGGCGTGATGGGATTTATCCAAGAATCCTCAAAAACCTACTGATGTCATTGTAAAAGCTCTCTTGATTATTTTTGAGCAGTCTAAGGAATCTGGAGAGGTCTCAGCTGACTGGAACCCTGCAAACATTGTCCTGATTTTCAAGGAAAAGAAGGAGAACCCTGGACTCCAGGCCTGTCAGTCTCACTTTAGTGCCTAGTAAAGTCATAGAGAGGGTTATTTTGGGAGGTATTGAAAAAAACCTGCAAGACAAGGCAGTCATTGGTTACAGCCAGTGAGATGAAAGTCCTGCTTATCAAACCTGATTTCATTTTATGACAAGGTAACTCACCCAGCTGACCAAGGGAAGCCAGTTGATGTAATCCTTTTGGATTTCAGCACAGCTTTTGATACTGTCTGTCACAGGATCCTTCTGGACAAAATGCCTCAGCTGGATAAACACTTTATGTGATAGGTGAGCAACTGGCTCATGAGTCAGGCACAAAGGGTGACATCAGACTGGTGACCTGTCACTAGTGGGGTTCCACAGGGCTCCATCCTTGGCTCTGTGCTCTTCAACATCCTCATACATGACTTGGACATGGTACAGGAAGGGACACTGAGCAAGTTCACAGACAATACAAAACTGGGAGGAGCTGTTGACTCTTTCAAGGGCAGGGAGGCCCCGCAGAGAGACCCTGACAACACAGAGAACAGGGCAATCACCGACTGTATGAAAGTCAAGATTGGAAAGTGCCGGATTCTGCACCTGGGATGGGGCAGCCCTGGGTATAGGATGGACTGGGGAATGAGAAACTGGAAAGCAGCTCTGCAGAAAGGGACCTGGGGGTCCTGGTGGATGGCCAGTTGAATGTGAATCAGCAGTGCCCTGGCAGCCAGCCCTGTCCTGGGGTGCATCAGGCACAGCATCACCAGCCAGGCAAGGGAGGGAATTGTCTCACTCTGCTCTGAGCTGGGACAGCCTCACCTTGACTTCTGGGGGCAGTTTTGGGTGCTACAGTACAAGAAAGATATAAAGCTATGAGAGTGTTCAAAGGAGGGCAATGAAGATGGTGAAGGGCCTTGAGGGGAGGCCGTGTGAGGAGTGGCTGCGGTCACTTGGTCTGTTCAGCCTGGAGGAGACTGAGGGGAGACCTCATTGCACTCTGCAACTGCCTCCTGAGGGGAAGAGGAGGGGCAGGCACTGATCTCATCTCTGTGGTGACAGCGACAGGACCTGAGGGAATGCCCTGAAGTTGTGTCAGGGAAGGTTTAGGTTGGATTTTAGAAAAAAGGGATGTTGTGCAACAGATTGCCCAGGGAAGCGATCACAGCATCAGCCTGTCAGAGTTCAAGATACATTTGGACAATACTCTCAGGCACATGGTGTGACTCTTGGGCATGTCCTGTGCAGAGCTGAGAGCTGGACTCAATGATCCTTGTGGGTCCCTTCAAACTTGGCGTATTCTGTGATTCTGTAAAATCATAGCTTAGTGGAGTTTTCTGCTGCACCTAGGCAGGCAGGCACCTCAGAAAACATCCTTGTTGTATCTGTCATTTTATTCACTGTTTTTAATTTTCACTCATTTACAAGAGATGAATATGTAGCTACAGCCATAAGAATTTTGATATGGGAAAATATTCAGCCCAAAACATACAGTCTTCATAATACAGAACACAAGTAATAATAGCAAGAAGAGGCTGTTATTAAGGTATAACAAAATGTTTATCACTGTAACATGTAACAGAAACTGCAGCCAAACTTACCAAAAGCCTCCTACAGTGTAATTTGGTAGACTTTCCAGTCACTCTGAGGTAACATAAACCTGCTCCACAGGCTGTGTCCTAGGCATGTGGTTTTTTAAATAGGATTTTTTTTTTTTAAATCACTGCTGTCCAATCTCCAAATTTTTACTGGAAAGATTTACCACTATGAATTTGAGTGAATCAATTCTAATCATCACTACGAAATTTTCATACATTTCTTGAAACTGCATGTGTGAAATTGTAAAATGACACAATGAAACTTAAATTTTGCACATTTTTAAAATTTATATGAAGCCATTAAGGTATTATGAACAAATCTATGTGAAGAATTAGTCTAAAGTTTATGTAATTCAGACTCGCATTTGTGGAATAATTTGGTTGGCTTGACTTTATCCATCCACCTTCAGCTCCTCAGCACCTTCAGCTTTACCCAGTTCATGTATGTATTCATGACTTTATTTCCTCCAAGCAGATGTGGGCTCATTGTGCCATCCTTTGTGCAAACCAAAGACTGCTTTCCCATCTCAGTAGTTCAGAGCAGTTCATCCCAGGGAGGGCTCACTGATCAAACTTGGCAGCCACCTCTGCCCACCAGGAGAGCAGCCTGGTGCTGACCCAGATTCTGAGCAGACCAAGCCTCCACTTGCTGCCATGCACTGATTAGACACACCTGCATCTCTGCACAGCTGCAGGAGACTTCATGCCAGGAGGGGCAATTACAGTGTGATTAATAAACATCTTTGACTGTGATGGCAGATATGAGGAAAAGTATTGTGAACACAGCAAGGTAGGTTTTTGAAGGGGAGTTGCAATTTTAAATGTTGCAGTTAGAGAGGTTCTCCCTGAAAACTTCAGCAGCTGTAGAACTGTATCTTTAGAAGACAAACCATTCCATAGGTTTGGAATGTTTCAGAGTCAGGAGTTTGAATTCTCTGCTTTTGTACTCACTTTTATCTAGACTCACCATAGCAGAGTTCTATCTGCCTGACTCCCAGCACCAGTTTATTTTGCAGCTGTCCACTTTTAACCATGATTTGCTTACCACTAATGTAATGGTAATTTGTACTATGATATGGTTTTATTTATATATAAGAAAATTATCTGCCATTTATTTGCATATATATGTCTTTTTACTAAGTTGAAATAAAGAACCCAAATGCAGTCTTCATAATGTCAAATTGAATGGGAGTGCTTGTGGAATACAAACATAAGGACATAGGTATTAAAGATGTAACATGCAAAATGGGGAGATTTCCTGGACCCTTAGTTTGGGCAGGTTTACTTGAACCTTAGTATTTAATTTATCTGTCAGGAAAGGCAAGACCCTTATGCCCAAAGAGATTGTCAGCATTCTGACTGAGCAGTCCTGCTGGATCAGAGGGTGGTTTGACTGACTTAGTCAGGAAACACACCAACAGCATAAGGGATACCCTACAGCAGGTCTTTCACTTGATGACTCCTCAGTGGGTCTTCCTCTTTATGAGTATAACACACTGCCAGCAGCTGCCAGTGCTCATGAAGGACTCACACTAACAGAGTAACGCTCTTTATTGATATAAAATTGTGACAGGGTGAGGTTTGAGGATTGTCAGTGATAGTAGCTGACTGCAAAAATGCATTCAAAGCAATACACAGACAAGCTCTAATAAAATTATTTAGCACAGACAGGGATGCCAATAGGCAGCCCTACAAGGAAGAGGACAGGCCATTGACTGACCTCAGCAGTTGCAATGGAGTCTTCCCCAACTTTTCCTCTTATTCTCAACTTACTTTTATACTATTTCTTTATCTTTAGGTGGAGCTTGAGCGACTTTATTAATAAATTCTTTGTTTACTGAGGGGTATAAAATTCTCTTGCTTCGCTTTTAAAGATACACTCACAAAGAATACCGAGTGCATGCCCAATGAGGGGTGGTCATACCTTGGAGGTGAGTAACTTTGGGATGCAGGTGTGTGTTAGGATTACAATAATCTGAGGAGAATGATTCTGCCACAGTTGTTGGTTTAACAGCAAGACATCTCCTACCTCCCCTGGCTGACAGGTGTTATGCAGCTTCTCAGCTGCAAAGTACCTCCCTGCAAGGATTCCAACAGAGCCTGGCCACAGTCTCTCTATTCTGCTCCACCCTCCATCCACCCCCCTTAGCAGGTCCTGTGGTTGCAGATTGTGCTGAGGGGAGTCATCATGGAATAGGTTTTGAGTATACCAACTTCATTCCATCCAGGGACCAACAACTGTATTTCATAATTTCGATACCATTATAATTTACATTAGGATGTGAATAAAACTTCTTGGTTTACTCTAATTGTACCCCCAGCCAGCTTTCACCAACTGGGGAAGTTGTCTTATTTATAGCTGTAATGGCAGACAAGAAGCAAATTAAGTCAAGAAAGAGAGAAGATAAGTATTGAAAGGTAAATGAAAGTTTTTACTAATTTAATTTAGATTACCATTACATTTTCTTTCAAAATACTGTCTCTTCTCATGCACTGAGACCAAATAATGTTTACCTAAATATAATTAAGGTCTCAAATGCTTAAAACAAAAACCAAGTGGATCTGAGTAATGTAAAGCCAAAGTCATAATCCAGTGAATCATGTAAGGCAGGGTCCACAGGGTGCCCCCAGTTATGGTCTCCTGGTCACCCTAATCAGGAGACCTGGCATATGCTGGTGTCATTTCCTCTCAATGACCCCAGAGAAGGAAATGCAGATGTGCAGAGGAGTGGTGGGGCAGCCCAGTCATACCCAGCCTGGAGTTTGGAGCAGGAAGCTCTCTAGGGCTAAGACTCACCAGATTATTGGCACATCTGCCACACAGTGTACACTTGACTGCAGCTTCTACCTAATTCTGAATTTATTTGAATTCACCAAGTACCTATCTGTTCAAAAGTGGGATCAGTCCACGTCCAGTGGGTTTCTGAGATGTCACTCTGAAACAGCTCATTTTCCCTTACATTGGATAATGAGCACAGAAATGTTATTCAGTGCTCTGAGCTGCACTTCCAGCTGATGGGCACCTGAGCCGCCCATTGCTTCAAGCCCTTTGGACTGTGAAGAAAACTTGCTCACAAAAATGGCCTAAATATCTCATGGAACAAACAACCATGAAAATTGTGATGCCTAATGCATAGTAGAAAATGTAGCTTTGTATCCACGCAATTGAACACTGTTCAGCATTGGTTTATTAAAAAAAATTAATGAGATTACAGTTGTCATTAATCTAATTTATAATCAATTTTTATTGAATGTATAAATTCTTGACTTTTGCAAAATTAAAAGGAAAGCACATGGCAAGTCATGCTATTGCCTTATGCAGTATCAGACAACACACTTTATAAAAAACACCATGTTTGCTTCTCACTTGATATGTCTACATTAAAGGATGATGTACAGCTACAGGTGTAAGTCTGTTCAGATTAGTTAGTCTAAAAGGTCAAATGCAGTTGATAGTGTTGAGTTTCTTACACAGTACACCTTCCAATATTTGATAATTTCAAGATAATAACAGCTTATTTATACATTTCTTTATACCAAATTATATATCATGTAATGAATAACACAGTGAATTGCTGCACATGCAGTTTACCATGCACACTAGCATAAGATTGAAGGCAAAGTCACAGGTAGCTGTGTCCACATGAGTGGGTGTATGTGAGACACACAAAGCTGAGTTCCAGCAAAGCAGACTGTGAGCACGTCCTGGCCACACCATCCAAACACTGCATTTACAGCAGCCTGCCCACCTCACCTGCAAGGTTAACAGAGGCATTGCCTCTGCCCCCAGGAGCAAAGCCTGTATTATTAACTGGCTTTCTAATACTGATGTTTTTTTTTTTACTAACATACAAGGAGGGAAATAAAAGATTTGTCTATGTTTGTGCACTTTTCTGGAGTGCAGCATGGCTTAAAGAACAGTGATGTGGTGATCACAAATTCAACCTGAACTTAGAAAAAGATAGTTTTCCCATTTATAAATTTATTGTTTACTATGGAACAGTGCAGGCACATGCTTGCTTGCTTGCTTGCTTGCTTTCTCCCTCTCTTTTCTGGCTATTCTTATCTTCCATTCTTTTCTCTATTCTATAAGTTTATTAGTAATTCTGCCATAATTCTACAAAAATGCTGCATTATATAGAGGGGCTATACAAAATTACATCACAAAATGGTATAAAACTGCTTGATAAACCAGTAGTTTATCAAGAAGTATTTCTCTTTCACACCTAATCATATAAAGCTTTTATAAAAGCCTGATTTCTCTCTCCCAAAGCATGAAATTAAGATGGGTACAAGCCAAGACCCTTTGTGACTGCTGAGACATTTCCCATAGGCAGTGTGCTAAGTGTGCCTAACTGCCCCAAGACATTCAACAGCCTAGACCATTCAAGGAGGTATGAAACCTGCACAAGAGGCCTCTTACTCTTGTCTTTTATCAGTCCTGGATCTTGGCTCATTCGTAGCACAGAGGGACGGACAGGCACGTAGCTTGTATGAATAAATAAGGAGTTTCTGAGGAGCTTAATCAGGACTTTCCACCAAGCCAGTCATATTTTTTTTTGTCTTTAAAGAGTACAAGCCACTCCTAATTGTCCGTGGTTGTCCTGAAAGCAGAAAGGATTCCTCCCTAATAAAGGGTTCTTACTTAATAAGGTAGCTTTTGTCTTTTCCTCAGCAGTTCTCATTTCCCCTTCAGAGACCCTGGAAATTTTGCAGTATGGAGCTGCCTTCTGTCCTCCACTGGAGAAGGTAGTGCCAGGAGCACAAGCAGCTGGCAGCCCCAGGAAGATCACTGGTAGAGAGGATCAGAAATTTCCACATAGACACAGCTTGTAGAGTGGCTTAAATGAGCCTGTATGCTCTATGATCTCCCTGTCATTACATATACGCAAGACATGCTCATGCCCTGTGGTCCTTAGGAATCTAAATGTCCTCCTGCAGCCATGTATTCTGCTAGAAAATCAAAGAAGCTCCTACATGGCTCTGAACTATACCAGACAATACAGGGATTGTGGGAGCTTAACTATTTACAGACAATTTTATATTTCTGCACTAATAAGCACAGGCTGACACATACTCTTGTTTTCTCCTGACACACATAGCTTCATGTCATTGGGGATTGACCTGCATAAACAGCCATGAGGCAGGTTTGTGGCTCCAGCCTGAGGCTGTCCCCCCCTGGAGGATTATAACATCCTGAGAAGGAGGCTGTCTTTCTAGTCCTCAGAGCAATGCTCTAATCTTGAATCATTGAATATTAAGGTCAAGGGCAAAATATTCTGCACTATAACTCCATTAAGTGGCAGTTGATAAGTTACAAAAAGAAGTTAGTGTGTATTTCAATTTTTATACTTTATATAGCTAATAACGTATTTGTGTTATCTGTCCAACCTACTCAGAACTTATTAAACTTTCAAGTCTCTAGAGAAAGCTGTTCAGAAACTTTCCAATTAGACATTCTGTTTACTATTTCTTTTCCATTCTTCTATGGAATCTAGTTCTCACCTTCCCATTCCCTTTTCCTAGAGCCACCCATACACACATGAACACACATATCGCATACGTACCACCAAATCACACATTTATTCACTTGTTATTCAACAAGTGTATCTCAGCTGACCTAGTTCATGCCTACTCTGAATGCAGAAATTATCTGTTCCCTTCAATCTCCCCATGTTTTTGACAAATATTCTCCTCACTCAGGCATGTGTGGTTTTGGTCAAAAAATCTCCCGATACCTATCTGAATTCTGAATCCTCAGTAGCGTCAAGACCTCCTAGATCAGAAAAACCTCCTGAGTCCTGTCATTATCCATATAGCTCTAAGGTCTCCTTTGCAGACAGTGCTTCCAGAAGAGCTGCAAGTCTTAGAAAGCTCAGCTGGGAGTCACAAAAGGACATGACTGCCTGAAGTGGAACTGTGCTGGGATTTAAGCACCTTTGTAGGTCTAAGAGTGCAGTATGGCTTTCTCTTAGTTCATGTCTAGAACAATTCTCCAGTCCTGGTTCATGAGGTACTGATGTAGGCCTGGAAAAGTAAATTTATAATCTAAGGAAGAAGTAGACCTCACTGAAGAGATGTAAAGGTCTTGGTGTTGGTTTTTACTTTATCTGAATAGAATTTCACATAAAATGCACAAGTCATTCTTGGAACAAAATTTATAACCAAATATCCCTCCAATCTATGGCTTAAGGAGTTAAAATTTCTCTTTCTTCAGTCCCAAAACTCTGGGTTTGTTTTCTGCAAAGTGTCCCATTTCTGGAGGTACCTCTCCAGTGCACGAGAGGGCTGCAGAATATGGAACCTGACCTGAAAAAAGCATGTCCCTGATATCCAGCAGTAACTAAATCCCATTGGCAGGGCAAGGGTGTAAGACCTAACTCTGCTATCAAGGGTTTTTATTAGAAGATTTTGGCAGTTCCATATTTATCACATTGTCTGTTTTGATTCTCATTCATATGTTCAATGACTAGAGAGTTTAGGTGTTTTATTCAGGGGTGTAGATACCACTGCGCATATAAAATTTAGTATAGTGACTCAGAACACTCATATTAACCTTCCTTTATGGATCTAGTTCATACTCTGTCCTCTTTATTTTTTCATTTCCAATATTAACTAGGTCTTTAAAGGCTGTAGCTTGTTTCAGAGCCTATCCTCTGTTGAGCCAAAAGTCACTGATGGATAAGAACCAGCAAGCAGTTAGCAACAACAAGTACTTAGGTCATTAATGATGTAGCTTGTTCTGACTACCTCCTAGCAAGATATCTGAATGCAGAAATTCTTCTCTCTCCTCTCTCTTCTGCCCTGAATTTATATTTAAGCCAATTCAACATATTAGACAGGCGCAATATGGAAATTAATTTATTTGTTACATGTGCAGTTTGGATAATAGCCATGGGACATACCTCCCATGATATGGAATGTAGATACACCTCATATACCTTGCAATAATGCAAGGAAGTCTTTTGCAATGATATTATTTTTGATCACTATATTGTACCAGGGTCGAACCCTTTGTGAGCACAGGATTACCCTACCACATAGGATTGCATGTTCTTTCTGTTGCATTGCTTGAAGAAATAACTAGAATCTACTAGAAATTAAAGTATTAATTAGAAATATGTTACTGCTGCCTTGTAGGCCAGCTAATTATGAATCATTGCAAGAGCACAACACACCACTTATTCCCTGAAGTAAGTAAAATCCAATATTTTGCCAATGTTATAAAGGTGTTTCTTCAATACTAGAAACAAAAGTAAGAGGATTTTTAAAAGATAGCTTATCAAATGATAAATAAAAAAAGATAAAATTACTTGCTTTGTTGTTTAAAGCACATACATATTTTAAAGTTGGGGCACCTGTGCTCACAGATCAGTCTAGAGTCCTGTTTTGCAATCATAAGGTACGATATACTGATTAAATATTTTAAATATAGAACATAAAATCCCAATCCAGATCTGAGAAATGCTAACAGTATTCCACTTGTGTGTAGATGAAATATGCTTACTCTAATACTCAAATATTTACCCTAAATTCCAACTCTGAATGACTGTACGTGTTAAAATGACAAACTCTAATGTTTAACCTGTTGGATACAGGAATACAGCAGTTTAAAGCACACTTTCTGTAAAGATTGAAGTAATTTAGCTAAATGTTAGCTGATATTTAGGAATTGTTTAAAATATATTGTGACACATATTAAAAGCCCACTAATTTTTAATGAATATCTATATTAATAGGTCCTCTCTATTTATCCCTTGCATTTTTTTTTCAGGTCATATTGTCTATCCTGAGCTCTCTGTAACATTTTTCTGCCACTGTCCAGAGACTGATTCAATTCATTGTCTTTCCTCCACCCATGGTCCTGGGCCCACCAACCATCCCTAACCCCTTTCCTTGGTCTCCAGTCAGCTGAGCTGAGCCTTTGATAATGAGCAAAATATTTTGGGTTGAAGTGCATGAGAAACAAAATTTTCACCTTGCAGATTACATACAGACAACTACCACACAAATGTATATTTCTACTATGGTTCAAGGATATCTATGCTTCCATGTGAAGAAGGAAAAGGATCCTTAAAATGCACACTGCTTAGAATCCCCAAGATTCAATAAAAAAACACAACCAGGCTTTTCTACCTCCATGCTTACTGAATTGTTCAGCTCTGCTTAAAATAAGGCATGAGTCCAAGACATTTAAAGCTCTTTAGCTATGTCAGTGCTTAGGGATTTAGACTGTGTCAGAGCAACACCTCTCTAAAAACGGACATTACAAGTTCTGGGAAAAGAAAACTCTTCTGTGATGGGAGTATCAAATGAGTCTCTACCCTCAAATGGGGAAAAAATGTATCTATTGTTCTGTGCAAAGAACCATTTTCAGTTTAAGTCATTTGAGAAAGTAGGAACCCATCTATGTACAGCGGTGCTGCCAAACCCTGGTGACCACAGTCCTCCTCACAATAATACTCCTCCAATGGTTAAACTAAAATCTGCTGGATGAAAGGCCAAGGTTTGGTAAAGCTGAAGATATTCAAACATGGGTTTGAATCCTGTGACTTAGTGTGTAGAGTTTTTCTGTAGCTGGTCAGGAACCTGGACTTAGGTCCTTGCTCTGAAGTTTATGAATTTTGCTTTAAAGAGCTATGTGGTAAATTAGATTGCAGGGGCTTTTAATCCATACTAACTGAATCTAAAGATTCTAATTTCTGCCATGGTTGTTTTAACTGTAAGATTGAAATGCATCCTCTGTCTTTGATTTCTCTCATTTGAGGAATCTCGTTCTTGACTGCATTGTGACACTTTCAGCAGGACAGGTGCAGGATGCTTTCTTCACTTTTTATCCCTCTATATGAGAACCTTAATTCTCTCAGAATGTACTAGATGTTATTTCAGAGCTTCCACCATACTGGGAAGTAAAGCAGTACCTGATGTCTCTATCCCAGTGAAGCTGAAAATCTGATTCACTTAGACCAGGGACTTGTCACACTGCAGGAAGTGAACTACCCGAAGTAAGGCAATGTTGTGCCTTTTGAAGAAGTATGCATAAACATCATGAAAAGGATAGGTTCTTTTAGCATTTGTTGTCTCCAGATAAAGGAAGGTCTGCAATCATTACTTTGGACTTACACTGATTTAACTTCAATCCCGCTTTAAGTCTAAGCCTAAGCTTTTTATTGGATTCATCTCAAAATGCCTATTGAATTAATTTCTTTATCTCAATGAATATTTTCCTCATATATACCTTTGAACATCTGGACACAGCCTTCCATGTAGCTCCTTAATGCCTCCAGTCCATCGCTATAACTTGTTCAGATTGCTGTCAAAAGTTGCCAAGGTATCCAGCCATCAAAACACATATCAGCAATAGATCACACACATACTTGCTCACCCCGCTGAATGCATTACTAAATGAAAATGTTTCAAAGTTTTACCCCCCAGCAGAACAGGAATGCCAATGTGCCTCCTGTGGCAGAGTGTCCTATCATCCTGAAACATGTGAATAAGTTTTACATGGACTTTAAAACATTTATTTAAGAGCTAAGCTAATAACTAAATAATTTTGCTTCAGCCATATAGTGCAACCAAGACTTTCACAGTTATGGTATTTCAAAGTGGCAGTAAGAAAAGTGAAACAAACAGAGCTTTAAAGCAACTCATTTTTATCTTCTTAATTTCTATGACTTTAGCAATATTGTGCAGTCTTGGTGCTTATTTTATATATCCTACCTGTGATAGCATCTGTGACCATCCTCTGGGAAATGGCTGAAGAGCATCATAACCTGCCCATTCCTTTCTTTCTGGACAAAACTTGGGCTTGATCTAGTGCGGGACACCCGCAGTGTTGGAGCAGCAAAGCTGCCCATGTGTCTGCCCCACAGGACTGCTGCACAGGGTCAATTTGGGCTCTCCTTAGGGCAGATACGAGTCTTTTCTGCCTCACCCAAACCAGACAAAGCAGCCTCACTGAACAGCAGGGTCATGTCCAGAGTTTTCTCTTGGTGTTTGATTAGCTCTAGGTCGCAAGCCATAGGAAAAAAAGCAGTAAATCTAATTCAGACATGCTCCACACAGTTATAGCATTCCTTTGTAAAATTTATTTAATGCTTTGTAGATATGCTCAAGCAATTCTGATGAAAAATGACACTCAAAGGCTTTTCCCAGAATAACAGTTTGGTGAAATTCTCATTCATGTTACTCAGTCCTCATTTGCAAAGCCCAAAAACTTTTGTGCATGTGAGTGATCAGTAAGAGGCCTGTGGCTGTGGCCTTCAATCTTTATGGGGTGGAAATAGCACATCTGTTCTGCTACGCAGTTACATCCTGGATGTAACATGGTAACATGATGTTACTGAAGTCAAAGCCTTACAGTTTTTAAACAGGGGTACCACTGAAGCTCTAAGTCGAAATAATGAAATAAAAATTTGGAAAAATGTATTAAGCTATCAATAGATGCATTGCTTAGAGCTTTGGCTAATTACACTAGCAGATTATCAACTGCAATGTCAGCACCAAAATACTGACTTAGGTTTTATATTGTTTCTTGTGTTAAGTACCACACAGAATCTTGGGAAAAAAATTCCCAGAAAAATATGAAGCTTTAATGCAAAAGAAATTAAAGCAAGTAAATGGTGGGTTTAAGTACTACAGAGACATGAAGCATTGCTTCTTCATATCCTGCTACGAAGCAACAGCTGTACTTCATTTTAACTTGACGTGCTTCAGAACTCATACTCATATAGGTATTTAATGATCCAAACATAATGGTCCTGCATAGTTTAATTACTTATATGAAGGCTCAGCTTCATATGTAACCTCTTAATAAAAGATGCTGCTGTGAAAATCTTGCTTTGGTTCTATCAAAGAATAAACTCTTAAAAAGTGAAAATGCTTTGGTGGAATTGGAGATTATTGACCATGGATCCTGAGCACAGCTGACAGTCAATGTTATTCCTTTTTAATAGACTCCTTGTTTCGTCTTCCTTCGTGGTATAGCCAATACAAGGAGAATAGGTAGAGTGCAAGGCAGACCATCAAATCATAGTGGTAGAGTGTTGCAGCAAATAGAAGAAACAAGAAGAAATAAAATATTTTGAAAGCCATATGTTTTAAACCTGGAGACTCACTAGGTAAGTTAAGTGCTTCACTCTTCTGGTTAGAAGTATCTGCAGAATCAGAAGCGTGTTGGCTTTCTTTCTGTGAATCATCAAGCCAGTTTAGTGTTTTCCCCTCAGTTATTAAATGGTCAGCTTGAGAGTCTGTTCCTCCATTTTCTTTGGCAGACTTACTAATTAAAACTTCTGGCCTCCATGATCTGTCTTGTTGGAGCTCTGCTTGATGGAAAAATTGACCTGTATTCCTTCCTCTTCCTTCTCCAGAAATTGCTGAATCTGAAGCAGAAGGTACTTCTCCTTTTTCAACTTCAGGAGAGAAGCTTTTGTTAAGACATGTTATTTCACTTGTTAGATTTAAATTGTACCTTGACTCAGCAGAAACCTTGTCAATGACTTTGGATTCAAAGTGTCTGTACCGGTGCTCCATGCCTTCTTCCACAGTGGGCTCTTCTGAAGATGGCACTGAAGAGCTTTTATAATGGTAGCTAGGCACAGTATTTGTACCAGAAGGTGGCATTTTTGTTTCAGCTTTAGAACATAAACAGGAAAGTGTATCGCCATGGCTTTCTTCCCTGTAGAGCTCTTCTGCCTTCTCACGGTATAGATGCTTCTGGGTGCTCAGGGGACTTTTAGGTACTTCTGAACGTGAACTCTCCTGCAAATCTTTCTTTCCCATAGCAGAAGCCTTTACTGCTTCTCCTACAAGTAGAATATTGTCTGCTTGTGCTTTGGCACATTTTTCCCTGCTATTGCAGACAGACTTCGTTTCTCCTTGCAGTGTTTCATGTACGCATGCATTATAAATACCTAAAACTGATTCCTTTTCAAATTCAGTGTCATATAATACACCCACTGTGTTGAGTTGACAAAGAGCATAATGTGAACCATCATTTCTCCCTTCATGTGTATCAAACGCTGTTTCCTTTTCCTCTGTGGGCCTGTCACTTAGTGCAGTCTCTTGAGGTAGCTTAGCAATTACTGCTTTTTCACTGCCAGGCATTTTTTCTGGAGCACTTTCTGATGTTGTTTTAATTATATAAGCTGTACCTGCCTCTGCTTTCTCTGTAATACCCTGCTCAGAGACAGAAGACTTTTCACAACTCTCTGCCTCCTGGCAGGTAAACAACTCCTTTGTGGAAGTCACGGTCTGAGGTTCCGTGCTTCCCCTCACTCTCCACCAAACCTCACTCCCCGGTTCTTGCCACCTCTGCTCTGCAAAGCTGGCTTCGCTTTCCCTTCCGATTGGTCTCCCTTTATTTGTGTTGTCTGTCTCTCTGTCTTTTAACCTCCTGAATCCTCTGTGTTCCTGAGTGTCCTCAGGTCGCCTTTCATCCATCCTGGTGGCCCTGGGTGCCTGCTTGTTCTCAGCTGGCAGAGGTGCTGGGTTCAGGGCTTTGGCATTGTGTTTCCTGTGTGCCTTGAAAGGCTTGGAAGCTTCCTCCTCACCGATTGATGCCAAGTCTGCTACTTCAATGACTTTCTTCTGCTTCCCTAAATCAGTGTTCCTTTCTGAAATTTCACCAACTCCTTTTTTTTGCATGGCATCTGTCGAGACACCAGCATGTGCAAAAGTGCTGGCATACAAATCTCCTCTTAAGTGTACCTGAACTTTGCTTTCAGTCATCTTGATTTTTCCTTCATTTTTGTCAGCATCTGACAACAATGAATCCAGAGTTTGGTGAGACATTTGTGGTGCCTGGTGCTCCAGAGCTGGATTAGCATTGCCATCCAGCGTCCTTGCTATGCATGCATTTAATTGCACGGATTCGTCATGCTCTGGTAAAATGGCTTCTGGTCTCGTTTCACAGGCCCCTTCTGAGGTATCAGCAGCATCCTCACTGATGAATAACCTCTCCATCATCTTACTTCCCGAGGAACTATCTGTTTCACCTTTTGAAATATCTGTGTGCCTCTCTCCTTGTCGGCTTGAGCCAGTAGCCATAATATTGATAGCCTCATTCTGCTTTGTCAGAGGAAAATGTTTTGCCGATAAAAGGCTTTCACTGGTACCAGGGTGCTCCAAAGACTGCTCATAGCTGTTTACTGAGCCAGCAGTGACTTCCTTCCCTGGTAGCTGATTATTATAATCTCTTACAGAATACTTAGCTTTATCTTTTAATTCTTCTCCTATCGCATGTGAAGTGTTTTCAGATGAGGAATCGATAGGCACAGGGTGCAAGTCACTGCTTCTTTCTATACAGGTTAGCTTTTTCACCAATCTTTCAGTTTCACTTGGAAAATTAATTGGTTCTGTTGTATATAAATTCCTTTCATCTCTGGAAGAGGTACCTCTAGCTCCTGTGAAGTGCTGATTTAACTGAAACAACAGAATAGAAAAGAATGATGAAAAAGTGCTTCGCAAAAATATGCCAAATGAAGTAGGCAGGACTTCATTATGGAAAGTTTTGTTTTCTGTAACAAAGCTTTTATGGACACATGTTCCAAACCATTTGCAAAATTTGCATTGCATGTATTTTTTAACATAGGTAATGAGCTTTTTGGAGGTGCTGAAAGAAGCAGGAAATAAAATAGTGCTCAGAACCCTCTGTCTTTATTCATGAGTTCAGTAAGCTGCTAGTGGATTTTATACAAATTAAATCTGAAGAGAATATTTCCTTAAAGGCAGGCTAATTTGTTCACTATGCATTTGATTCTAGATTTGGAGAGAGGAAGCCGTGGGGTGAGGGGGGAGGATTGGGGCTTAAACAAGGGCATTGATACAGTACATCAGTGTCCAGTAATGTACAGTATTGTCCAGTAAAACAAAGACACATTTCACACTGACAAATACTGTAAGGATTATCTGTGCTTCATTTCTCTCAGGGACCATTTTACAGGCTTCAAACCAGACTGTTTTTAGACAATCTGGTAAGACATGAGTTGGAAATGAGATTAGCAAAGTAAAAAGGCCAGAAACTAATCATTCTCCCTCCCAGCTTCCAAATATCATATTGTATTATTCAGCTGTGCCTGCTTGTCACTGCACTCTCTTCTCACTTTAGCAGTCACACTGATAGCACTAGCTGATCAATTAGAGGCTAGCTTCTTGGGCACCCCTTTATACATTTGCACTTGCTGTAGATACCCCCATTACAGTTTCTCTTATTAATATGTTTTCTGCAAAGCCTCTGCAAACTATTAATAGTAAAACGTCACTCAAAGAAAAGTGAGGGAGCTAATGTCTCTGCAAATTCTGTTTTAATGACCCTCTGCCAACCAGTGCTCAAGTGTATTTGAGTTCTTCGGTGATGCCAACTGTCAGGATTTAACAGTGAGATGCCTGTGTTTTTTTCCCCTCCTCATAACTGACATTTGCATGATCTCAATAATTATATGCAAATCTTACGATTTCCCCTTCTTCTCACATAAGGCTCATGTTACTTGTCAACTGCACAGCTGTCTTGTGAGCCAATGCCTGTGTGTTTCAAAGATTTGGTTGTATTTCCATGTATTATAAGCCTTCATTGTTTAATTCATTAAAGAGCGCACAGTGCAAATTAACATCTAAATTATAGCTCCCCCTTCATTTATTGTACGGACAAGTCTGGCAATTGATAAACAAATGGTTATATTTGATCCTCTTTTTTATAAAAGGGTGGACTGAGAACAACAAGGGATTTTAGAGGTCCTCTTTTGCACGTTTTACCATAAAGAAAAAAGAGCCAAAACGTTGACTTTCGGGCAGTGAAAAGTCCCACAATAGGCAACAATTTTCAACTTTTTAAAGTAAAAGACAAAAAAAATTTATATTCAAATGAGAAGATTTTTTTCTCTCTATCAACAACAAAAATAAAGAACGGTTCCCATCTTCCTCTCTTATCTGATTCAGCATTCACATTTTCACAGGTGATAGCTATTATAATCTATGATTATGAATCTGTGCACCCAAATGATATGAGCTGAGAACAGACACTGGGAATAATAGATTGCTGTATGTGTCTCATTTATTGCCATTTTTTCTTTCATACTGAAAAATGCTAGGCAAACCACACACACACATGCATGCACACAAATCCAAATAGATTGAATGTTCACTGAGTGTGAAATTCATTGTAAAAAATATAATGTAAAATACTGATACAGAAGAATCTGGTAATAGAAATATATATATATATATGCTTACTATGCTCATATAGTTACATTTTTAAAAATCTCATAATTAAACAGTACTACAAATATAAAAAATTTACAAATAATAAGCATATATTTAAAAATAATCGTATCCTAGAGACTAGGAGGGGAGATTATTTTATATGCTACCCTTATAATTCCTTAGAACTGTCTTTTAGAGCCTCTGGTAAAGAAGTAAAAGGGAGATGTCATTAATTTAAGACCAGAAAAAGTTGATGCACTATACCGAAATCAAAGCACCTTCTATTGTTGAATCAGTTAGAGATTCAGTGTAAGTACAGACCAAGGCTTTACATTTGTAAATTAGTACATCAGTCAGCTCTGTTAAAAGGGGGCATTTCACCAGCTTTGAAGCGTAAATGGATTCAAATCATTTAATACTGTAGATATAATTGTATAACACTTACCAGCAACTCTAATTCTTTTTCATCATCTTTGTGATCACCCTGGTTGTATTCTGCATTTTTGTCTTTTATATTTTCTTTAGCTAGTTTCATGTCTCTGTCTTCTGCTTGTGAATAAACAATTTCTGGGATGTTTGTGTCTGAAGAGTTAAAAAACAGTTGAATAATTTCCATTATGTTGGTTGTTACACTATTTTTAATTAACATGTGCAGTAAGGAAGAACTAATTAAACCGGGTGTTGTACCTGAAATCCTTGAGTTATTCCATGTGCCATCATCAGACGTTGCCAATATTTCTTCTTTTCTGTTAAACAAAAAGAAACTTCTTGTGTTATTCTGCAAAAATTATTGTTCTAATTCCCCTTAGACTCAAATATAAAGACTACTGGTTAATTACACAACATTTTGAATACTGTTGGAAATTCCAAAAATAACAGCTACATAAAATGTAGTGTTTTTTGAGTGACCTGATATTAAGGCTTGGTCATAAGAAAGAATTGGCTGAGAAAATGAGAATGTGTTGACCTTCAGATAACATTGCAAATCTGATGGGTTTTCCCAGGCCTTTTCTGAGAAAGCAGCACAAAGGTGATTAGATGGGTCAGTGAGAGGAGAGCATAATTTTGGGGTCAGGCAAGGGTCTGGAAGGATATATGTTTTCAAGAGGCCAGGGCTCTCTCCTGCTTGTGTTTTTCAAATATTTATATGTTTACAGAGATGGCTGAAAAAGGCATCTTTGTTACCTGAAATAAATCAAAAGATTCTCCCTGCATGTATAAATCCCGTTGCTAAACTATGCCTGGCCAGCAGGAACGAATTCTGCTTCCCTCAGCCAGTGCAATTTTTTTCTGTTGCTTTGCTGGCTGTGAAAAAAAAGGCCAGGTTCAACACAAACAACACCTACAGTCCTCATCAATATCAATTGATATCAATCGAACTGCTAGCAGTTTGAATTGTGTGCTTATAGGGATCTAACCTTCAGTGGAAAAGGAAAAAAAATGTTAAGAGAATGTCACTTATGTAAAATGTAAATTATTGTATCACTCCTAATGACTCCTCTATGAGGAGAAATTTTTTTTCTGTAGGTCTTATGTGATTTTCAACCAGCCGTCCACCTCTGTTACTGAAAATTACTTTCTAATTTTCAAATATTAATCCTTTCCCCTTCTATTTTCTCCTAGAGTCTTTCATTTGAATTGATATAACATTAACTCTGCTACCTAAATGCTTAATTCAGAAGGAGGATGCTAAATTTATACTCTGTTAGAAGAATGTAGACATCTACTGTCACCAACTTTTTAAAAACCAGTCTTTATAGGATTTGCCAGCCTAAGCAGACAGAAGCTTTTGCCAGTCTTGCATCTGATCTCTGACACTAGCCCCTATCAGATACTTCAGGGAAAGGTGTAGAGTTGTTGCAGGAAAATACTTGGAGTAATTTGCACTGCCCTCTTAAATTTCCTCTTGGCCATTTTTTGTTAGAAGCTGTTCTGGAAGCACAAGATTTAACACTTTCTCAGCGATTCTTTTTCACCATTAATTGCAATAATGGTAAATATTCTTGCTATCTGTATGAATGTCATGTAACTCTTGAATTCTGGTATGTGCATAACCTCCATGTGGTTTTCAGTCTCCCACTCTCACTGAATTGTACTTTCCCCTGCCTGCAGTTGCTATAATCTCCATTTCATTTCATTCTGAAAAAGGTGGCAGATCCACCTTTTTGAGTTGATCTGTGGAGGTTTTAAAGTAAATCATCCATGCTTATTGTTTATACATAGGGGTTTGGGGAGGGTGGCTGTTTTTTTGTTTGTTAGTTGGGCTTTTTTTACTGTTCAGAGGCTTGGCTTAGTGTTACATTAGTTCCCAGTTTTCTTCTGTCCTTTTGCATATTTTTCACTCACCTGCTTCCATAAATCTAGACACTGTATAGGTTGGGTATTAACCTTGATAAAGATGCATCAAAACATTTAGGTGCTATTAGGCTGTCTGCAAAAGCCCCAGATTAGGAGCCAAGACATGAATAACACATGAACCGAATTGTCACCTCAAAACAATGATCCCAAAACCACATGGGCCCAGCAGGAAATCTTCCACTGCTTTCCAGTGGGGAAAAAAAGAGCATCCTAAAGTGCCTGCATTTCTTTGAATGTAGCTGATTATCTACAGCTTTCATCCCTGCTTTCCAGGAGTTGTGTTACCATTTGCTGCTAGAAGGGACTCTTGTCTACTTCTTAAAGGAACTAGAATTTGACAATTTTTTCATTCAAGAAGCATTCCCAGAAGAAGGGGATTTGTTAATGCCTCTATCTAGCTTAATATTCTACTGCTAGCTAGAGTTCACAGCGACTACTGTGACATCCAAGTAACAGTGCCACTTTCAGCTTCTATCACACCCTCACGTGATAAAAAAAAAACCCACTGCACATCATTCATGCAAAAAACACCCAGGTTACCAGAATACAGAACACTTGTGGAAAAAATGGAGGGCAGATTGGCCTACTCCTAATGGAGTTGGATGTACAAGCAAGATCCTTACTCTTTAGCTTAATTTTTATGCTTTGGAGAAAGGAGAAACTGAATTCTGCCCAGTTTCCTGTGTTACCTATGCAGTGAATATTTTTTGTTTTGATTAAAAAAATTCAGTGTGAAAATATAGGTACAGTGTTTGAATAAGAAGGTTAAGGATGAGTACCTATTTTATAAACCTTTAAATGTACAGGTATAAAGATGCTTCAAACTGGATAATTTTGGGTGTGTGCCAGGATAGTGTTACCTTATCTAGCCTTATTGTCCTAAGCATCTGTGTTCAGGCAGTTCTGTATATCATCCCTATTATCAGTGGTGAGAGATTATCACTTCCAAAAGATTCATTCCTTCTAACATGGGAATCATGAATAAGATGGAGTGACATATCCTTCAAAGGAGCTTCTTTACCTCTGAAAGGGACTGACCATAAAGGGAACCTACATCTTTAGCCATTATCTAAAGCTGCATGACTCTCACCTTGTAACTCTAAATTCAAACTGGAATGTAGTTATGGAGTTTTAGTGGCTGGGACTGTAATACTCAATGTATGTGTGATCTGAGCCCCTCAGTTTTACTTTTGCTGTGATTAGAGCAGAATTTTTCCTTAACTTTTGTGCTAGTAGCAGCTGGAGCCCTGGTCAACAAGTTTCTTTTCACAACAGCAACACAGGTAAAGTATGGCAATGATAACACAGCCTCACAGCTACACTGCAGGGCTTGTAGCAGTATTTCTTGTCTATTGCACTTAATTTTATAAAGATTTCTGGTTTATAACCCATTATTTGTGCATACCTGCCCTGCAAATAGCTGAGTACAGGGAATGTCAATGTAACAGTTATTTTACTTAATTTTATTTTAGATCAGAAATATCTGTCCTCATATAATTATTCTCAGGGGAAATTTAAAATTGGCTTAAATTGAGGATATTGATACTGCAGTGTTTGAGGATCACAAGGAGCATAAAACAAAAGTAATTTAAATCACTACTTCAATTTAAGAAATGATATTTTGAGGCTATGGGTGCATATAACTACAGGACAATCTCAAACCTATCTGTATATCCTAAGGACTGAAATACTTCCCAAAAGTCAATAAAAATTAGCCCCTTCATCAAACAGGGGCAATTGGAAGGTGCTTGTCTAGCTTGTAAGTTTTTTCCCCATATTTTTCTGAAAAGGTCCTAGTACAGTATCAGAATTCCATGAGCAGATATTTAAATTAGAATATTAATTAAGGTTTTGTCTCAGAAATTAATTATTGCACTTTGTTGTGAAGTGTGGTCTAAATTTACCTTCATGATGAGAGACACAACATTTATATTCTGTCAAAAAGGGTTTACTTTTATTTATAAGTGATCCAGGTATTCTGACAACAGTGCAAGCTAGGAAAAAAATCCATTATGTCAGATTATGCAATGCCATTCCAGCATAAGCAGCCATAAACCTGCAGAAGCTCTGTTGCTTTTTCTCATTCAGCTGAATGGGGCACACCTTCGTAAAGTTCACCAGGAACTTATGAATTTCTACCAGCTCAAAAACCCCAAAACCTATGCTCATATGATTAATTCTTGATGAAATTGTCATTCACTTGTATTGAGTTATAAAAATAAGTCAGGACTGAAAACAGATTATCATTGTAATTTTGCATTAGAAAGAACAAATAAAAAGTTAAGGGGCTAGTTAGTAGGATTGAGAGCACTGAAAATGTGTCACGTGATATGTGAAGGAGTTCAGAAGTCCCAAAGTTATGTGTAATTGGCATCCCAGAGAGGAAATGTTTAACTTGAACCCTAAAGATGTGAAGAGTAGAGAGAAAATGTCTAAGTGACAAGAAAAAAGATTAGCCAATAAACAACATTTCTTTGACTTCATGAAGGGTTGGAATAAACTCACACACATCAAGGCTTTTGAACTAGCTCTTTTAAGTTAAACAATATTTTTTTAGAAGTGAAGTTTCATCAAAATTTCAGATAATCTATATATAACCCCACAAACAAAAGACTTCTCACAAACTCTTCTACCATAGTGCTAGTGGTGGGGCAGATTCTTACAGGAAGAGAAATCTTGCAGGGCATAACTGATAAGAGCAGCAATTTAGAAAATTAAATTATTTCATGCAGTCTGGGAGCAGAGCTTATGTTTAAATATGCTCCAATTAAGAGAAGAAGATAATCTCCGACCCAAATATGAGAGACGCAACAGAGGAAAACACATATTTGTTTAAAACCTTTGCTATTCAGATCTATTCAAGTGGTCCTATGCCATAACAATAACAGAAGAGTTGAAAAATAGAAGTTATATTTAGGAAAAAGAAGAGAAATAGTGTCAAGGCAACTACAGGCCCAGGTGAATTCAAAAAGTTTTCACAATAGACTTAAAACAAAAATGAGAGCAGGAATATAGACAAATGGAAAATGGCATAAAAATGCCAGACTCACCTGATAATATCTGTCTTTGATAAGATTACTATATTTCCCTTGTCTAAAAATCAGTTATCTGGACTTCATTAAAGCATTTGTTGTGCAGCCACATGGGAAATTTATTAATTAAACGGGAGAAGAGGGAGATGAGCAGAAGAGCTGGGCGGTGGGAGAGGGGCTCGGTGCCAAGCAGGGTCCCAGGAGCTGGGCTGTGGAGCTAGCAGGCACCGCTGGGGAATTGGAGAGGACAAGTCATGTAATCAGACTTACTCAGTCATGTTATTACAGACCAAAGCACAAGAAGTCACAGTTAAATTAAATCCGTGGCAGAGAGGAAGTTGGGAGACATCACCAACACAGAGGAGGATTGAAAGAAATCGGTGGCCTGGAGGATCAGAATAATAGATAAGGGATGAAATTCAAAATTATAAAGTGCCAGGTTATACATTTAGGGACTAGAAAGAGTTTCTGCCACAAAAGTAGGCTTTAGAACTTGGAAGAAACAGGTGAACAAGAAAAATTTGAGGGTTTTTTTGCCAGAAACCATTTTCAAGCTGCTGGTGTGAGATGAGATAGACACTGTGATATAAAGGGAAACCAAGTTCAGCAGTAATGTCTCAGGGAAGGTAGTCCCAGTTATGAAAGATTTCCAAGAAATGTTCATGTTGTGGCGCCAGGCACCAATAAGAACTCCTCTAGAAAATTTGTCTGCAATGTCCAAGAAAGATTGATTCAAACTGGAACATGTTCAGAAGAGGACTAGAACAAGACTAGCAGGATGAAAAATCTGTATTAATGAAGGAGACAGATTGAGTAGTTCTATTTCCAGCATAACAAAATGAAGTCTGAGAGGAGGAATAAATGCCCTCTATTGGTACAGCAAAGGGGCAAATACTCAAAAGACAAAAAAAGGAGGAAGACTGTTAATGCATTAATATAAAGAGTTCACAGAAACATCTGTTGGGAAAACTTAAAAGAAGATTTGCAAGCATTAGAAAAGTATATCCTATAGTTTATCAATGTAAGTATCAGGCACAAGAAACTGAGAAGGTCTCAGTATGGAAACATGAACGAGATTATGCAACACATTTCCCAAGGGAATAAGACTTCATGATCCCATAGTCACAATCCAGCCCTATTTCAAATGCTCCTGTGCAGCTATATGCCCTGAGAGTTATGCTTCCAGGATTTTTAACTATGGAGCAGGAGGTGTTTTGGTCTAGCCTGAAATAGGTTTGGGACTATGGCCAGGAGTAACAAACTACTTCATAATGGGTGGGGTTTATGGGGATAGTTTGTCATGATTTTAATTCACACACCAATATTTGGCTAAAGCTGTGTCTGTATGTTTGTATAACTCACGGTACCGTTCACTTTCTTCTGTTCTATATCCACTTATGCTAGATCTTACTATCTAAATCATATGATATTTATTTTCAAAAATGTGAAAAAAAAGGCTAAAGTTGTTGGATTACGGAGTATGGAGAGATGAAAATTAATGCAAGCTGATCAATTTTATACTATCTCATATTTAAAAGAAATCGTGGGATGATATTATTTAGTCTGAAATTCAGAGAGGTATGAGGTTGTTAAAGTATTCAAAGAATCTATTTTTCAAATACTTAGTTAAAATATGTAAAAGAGAAAAAAGTTTTTAACACTATTTTTTATTTAAAAATAGTCTTAGGTTTTGTGGATTCTTTCATGCTTCTGATTTTACTGTAGATTCAAAATCAAACCAAATCAAAATTCTACCCTGAAGGAAGAATTGAATGTATTGAAGTTGAGGTGAAGCTAAAATGTCCTCATAAAAAGAGCTGGCAAGACTGAAGTTGTTAACCAAACCATAGCTATGTTTCAATTTCAGGACAGATTTCTAAGCCTAAGAGTAGTCTCATACAGCAGCAACATTCAATACAGCTAAAACTTTTGGATCTAGTGCCAAAAATAGCCAGCCTTGCTGAAGAATGATGCCACTGGGATGTAAACAACACGTGAGATCCCTGAAATGAAGGAGTTACACGTGTCAGCAGTGTTTTACTGAGAAGGAAAGAGCAAAAAGTAAATTAGGGCAGTTAAGTACTCATGTTTGAGCTGTCACTGGAGCCAAACAGCAATCCTGCACAGAACTGTAATTCCACAGAGCTGGGAACGGGGATATGGGGAGGGAAGGGCAGGCAGCTTAGTTTGGTTTTTTTTTGTATCATTAGCAGCAGTAATTTCAGAAAGAAGTAGAGAAGGAAATATCTGCATTTAAACAAGTAACAACAAAAATTATTTTTAAATGTTTATGTACACATCAAAAGCAGAAAGCCTGAAAAATGTCTTGAAGACCTGGCTGAGAAACTAGAGAAAGGGTTTTCCATCCCAAATTATAAAATTCAGTAGTGTTGTATGCAATATCATTCAAAATCCGCAAACATGCAACAAGAATGAATTTCTCAGGAAAAAGGAATTTTGTAAAGGATTAAGAAAGACTTAGTATGTGTAAAGTTCTAAGCAGAGCTTTAAAGATCTATTCAATTTTTTGTAAGGCTCAGAAGAATAGGAATTCAAGGGTTTTTTTACTAACATAACCTGCATAACAGTTGGCTTGCTTTAAAATATTGTTCTCTTTCTATTGGTCCTAAAATACCAGTTGGACAGGGGAGAAAATATTTCCAAAACCAATTCACACTGAGAGAAAATGCAAAAAAAAAAAAACCATTGGTAGTATGGAAAGAAAGAAAAGAAAGAAAAGAAAGAAAAGAAAGAAAAGAAAGAAAAGGAAGAAAAGGAAGAAAGGAAGAAAGGAAGGAAGAAAGGAAGAAAG
>WBNO01025914.1:148211-169646 GCA_013400575.1 Peucedramus taeniatus | reverse complement strand
AAAGAGAAGAGAAAATATAAGCTTCCTTTTGGTTTGGGAGCCACCAAAGAACCTGATGTTGACCTTCAAAGTGTAGACTTTGACATCTTTTGTGATGGTGTCTCCATAGTTAATTTTATTTTATCTCACTGACTGAATATATTAACTAAATATTTAATGAATAAAGACAAACTCATTCCTTGCCTCCATATTGCTCAGCTCAAAACTCACTACAGGGACAAGTCTCCCTACCGATATAAATTGATACCTGTGTTCTCAGAATTTGAAGTTATAGTTTGAGAATACAACCACTCTAGAATTTATTATCACATGCAGTTCCTAGTCTCAGGCCCTGGTGCTGCCAGGGACTTCACAGCTGAGCTCAGGAAGAGGAGATGACAGCCCTGGCTTGAAGACACCTTTGTGCCTGCTGGGGCCTTGCCTGGCTGTGCCACCCAGGGTCCCTAATGTGGGTGGAGATGCCAAGGCTGGGAATCACCTGTCTGGGCGCTGGCTTAAGAGGGCAAATATATTGTTTCTCCTCTGGAGGATTTCTAACATGGAAGACTGCCTGCTGGAGGTGTGTCCCATGGCCTCACCACTGATCAATGCTTGACCTTCTGTTTCAGGACTCTTGAAAACTGAGAGGCCACCAAACGTCTGCGGCAGAGACGCGTGCAGTGAGACACGTTTATGTGCCACCACCTGTGTGCTATGGAGAGAAGCCACAAAGTGCATGTTCATCTTCCCAGGACAGACCAGAGCTATGCACAGGGGCTCCAGTGCCCAGTAGTGTCTGGCAGTGCTGGCCTCACTGGACCCAACCAGCTGGTGAGCAGTAGGATCTGGCTTCTTCCAGAGTTCTACCTGTAAGTTGTATCTGCCCAGGCTTTGAGCTCCCTGAGTCTACAGAAAATAAAGAGCCTTGATAAAGATAAGGAGCAAAATCAATGTTATTGCCAGACCTGGTGCTTCTTATCTGTTTACCTGCATATTTCATCAAAATGAAGGCAGAATATTATTTTTATGAACGGTATGCTCTCATTTGGAATTGACACTAATGAATGCAAGGCCCTTTCCTCCTCTTGTTTGTACCATCAAATTAATTAGCTCTATTGTGACACCAGTATTTTTCTCAAGTAGTTCAAGGCTTGAGCACTTTCCTTTCTTTTTCTAAAGGGCATCTTCAGTGCCCTTTATCTACCATAAGAATCATGCATCACTTGTATTTTTCACAACTAATGCTGTTTATTATAAAAACTGATTGTGATGTGAAGATTGTTATACTGTGTGGCAAATTGCCCAAACAATTACTGTAAATGCATGAGCCATAAACTGTACTGCCAAGGACACTGGTAGGTTAGCTCCTATAAAAGAAACAATTAGAGTCTGAGGTGAAAATAATAGAGATGAGATGACAGTTATTGAAAAGGCAGAACATCCAGTTTAATGTTGTAAATATAGGTTTGTAGATTACACTGATGGTTTTAAAGTGTTCATGACTTATTGAATGGAATAGAATATTCCATACTTTAGAATGGGGCCATAATTATTATTTCCTTTTAATTGTGATGTCTGATGCATTTGTGAGCAGTTGTTGAGAACATCTACACATTATAATGATTCTATTTCTAAATTATCATCCTGCTTCAAGGTTTGGAGTTTTTTTTTTTAATTTTACTTTCTTCGCATTTTGTTGTTCAGGGTCTGTTCTGAACAAAGTATTTTCTCTTGAGGAACGTGGAGTGCTTAGAGGGTTACAGCAATAATTATTTCAGTTTCAGCCTACACACTTCACTGCTTTAAATCATCATTAGAAGTTTCATCCCTCAGCAACTCCTGCTGAGACAGTCTTAAACTCCAAGAAACAATTAGATAAGAATAGCTAATCTTTATAGCAACTTGTATATAAAGGTATTGATAAGAATTTGCCAGAAATTAAGGGAATATATTTTTTCTTAGATATCATCTAAATACAGAAAAAGGTTATTGCTACAATTGCTAAAGAATTTCAGTAATTCAAACCAGACTTGGAGTGTATGAAGATTAGGGTGCACAGAAAAAAGATGTGCACCCTACAAAAGGATGTGCTGCAATAATCTGTGGTATATATAAAGAAAATGCAAGAAAATTGACATTACTGCCTGAGAATATTAGACAGTCCTCTGTGTTTTTTTTTTTTTAAGACAAGACATAGGGATAAAAGGAAATGAAATAAAATTCTAATATTTGACCCTAGGGAGAGCACTAAACAACTGGACGCAGAATTACAGCTGTCCAAGAAGGCAGAGGTACTGGGCACATAAAATTAGAACAGGGAAGGGTCTTCCCAGGGTTCAGAGGAGAGGATGAAGTGAGCAGCAGAACAAAGGTAGCAACCAGCAAAGGGCAGTCAGTGTGAGCAGCCTGTGTGAGCTCTAAACTACCAAACCCATTAGTCAGGGGAAGCTGGAAAAAGCTCTAAAGTGGCTCTGAAAGCAAGTTGCAAGGAAACTAAGTACTCGTCTAAAACACTTTTAAGGGAAATGCTCTAGGTCGTTTTCAGGCTTTTACACACTGTTAAAAAAGGATGATCTTAATATGAGGTAGGGCTGTCAGAGCTGTTTTGGAATTTGATGGAGCTGCACTGAAGTTCAGGGAGGTGCTGGGGAGCAGAGCTGGGGAGGTGGCAGAGCTGTGAGCCTGGGCAGCGGCTGCATCCTCAGGTTGAAACAACTGCCTCTTTCTAAAACTCCAGGCAGGGTCCTGGGAACTAGACTTTAAGTGTAGCAGAAGCCAAGAGCTGCACTAATTAGAGACAGACCAAGCCTGCACAGAGCAGTGTGAGCACAACGTGGAGAACTGCAGTGCATGCTGACAACCAAACAGAGGACAACTGAAGCTCAGCCAGCACCATTCCTCACTTCTGGGCACCTAATGCACACTCCTGAATTTTGAATTCTCAGGTGGCTTTACCTGAAATATGTTTTTTCCCCACCTAAAAGTATTTTAGCTTCAAATGATCCCTCCTTGTGGAGATGCCATTTCATTCATGCCTGAACCATAACATTGTTATTATATGTCCTGTGTGGCAGTATCATGGCCTTCTGTTTATGTGATTATTTTATTCCAGGAGGTATTAAAAAAATAGAAGTACAACAGAAAAATAATAATGTAAACAATGCAGGTAATCATAAATTAAAATTATGTTAGATTCAAAACTGATTGAGACCACAAAGGAAAAGATTCAGAAGTAAAAACTGCAGACAAAATCAACGTCTATAGATGAAGAGCTGTGTGAACACTGAGCAGAAATAAAAGAAAAATATTTTAAAATACTGCCATTACAACTGATGCTATTAAAATGAAGCTGTATGTAAAATAGGAGCCCCGACTGTGAATCTAGGCAAGATTGATTTTCTTATATGACCTTCAACTACCAGCAGTATTAGAGAAGGCTCAACCTAGTTCTTAGTAAATAGGTGTCACCCAACAAATGGGACTGACACTAATTAGGTTCCTTGTTGATAGTCAGGAAGCAGAGGACAGAGGCAGGCGTGGTGCACTCATTGTTAGAGCAGTAGGTGAGGGCATTTGCTGGCTGGCATGGCAAAGGAGGCTGACACTGTGCTGCCCTATGGAAACTACCCTGGGAATAAAGACTTCGCTTCCAGGAGAGTCAGGCAAGCAAACTTCACAAGCATTTTTAATGAAAACAGAGCGACAAAGAACCTCCACTGAAATGTTTGAATCTTGAGGAAGACAATATTAACCTATGGTGTTTCTCCAGCTTGAGGAAATACCCCTTAGTTTTTGTCTTCTCACCTAAGAAAAGGGACTGTTAGCAGAAGAGCAGAAAAGGTGAGCCTGAAACAGGACAATAAAGGACTGTCAGTAACTTCTACACAAGGAGAAATTAGAAAAGAAGTTTGAGAAGAGAAGTTGAAAAAGATGCTCAGAATAAGCAATATATAGTATTATGATTAATAGTATCAAGGGGGACAATTGATCAAGAGAGCAGCTGTAAGGGAATTTAAGCATTTTTTTCTGCAAAAATAATTCCCATTAGGATTCAGACAATGTTTGTAATAAATCTATTTTTATTAAGATTATTGGATTGGTGTTATCCAGGGGATTATATTTTCCAATTACTAATATTTTCATTTTTCGGTCTTAGTTTATGATTGAAGCAGGGACATGGGTGGCACAGAACAAAATGCATTGGCCTGGCTTGGGATGAGAATAATCATTGCCTCAAAGCAAACAAAGTCCCAAGAAATTAGTCTTTATTTTCTAGCTCATTAAAAAAGACCTTGAATTTTAATAGCAAAACATTAATTTTTTTTTTTTTTTTTTTTTTTTTTTTTTTAATATAGGTGTATATCTGTCTATTTGAAGATTTTAGTGCCATCCAGTCTGAACTAGGAGCCCAACACCAGTTTGGTGCCAGGCTCAAACTTTTAACATAGCACTGTCTATCTCCAAATCTCATGACTATAGGTATGAAGACTGCAGAAGAGCCCATTGCATAATAAGTCAGTTGTACCTCAAATTGAGCTATAGCAAGTATAAACAGGAACACTGCCACTTTTTTCCAGATCCTTTCATAGCTCTGTCACGATTTTTGTACCTTATTGTGGTATCCATGAAGTAATGTTGAAGCAGTAGCTGTTCAGAAGTGTTACTTCTGTAGAGGTACTAAAGCTATTTTATATGAGGATTGGTCAGAAAACTCATTGAGTCCTTTGAGAGAATGGGTTAAGTATTTCATAAACAGAGAACCTCCTTCAAAAAGATTCTCCAGGGCAGTGTAAGAAAGCCTATTGAGGGATCCATTGTGAATTAGTAATGCAGGACTTTTCTGTTTGGATATCTATCTCCAAGCTGTTGAAAAAGAGGAAAAGGTAAGTGAGCAGTCAAGTTTTCTGAGGGCTAGGCTTGGCCTAATGTGAGAGGATATGCTTCACAGGTCATTATTTTGTTGGGAAGAGGTATGATCAAATATCAAAATGGTTTTGTAGAAAGGAGCTGGGGCTAGTGTTCTTCTCTTGCTTCTTTTTTCCACTGCTTTAAAATATTGGAGGAAATAAACTTTCAGGTTGTGTTTGTTTTAGATAAATCTGAGAGGAGAAAAACATTAACCTATGTTGCCTCTGGCCTTTTTCTGAATCTCACATGGGAAAAATAGAGAAGTAGCAGTCTCTTCCTGGCGTCTCAGGAGAGAATATTTTCCAAGAGGCTGCCTGCAGTGTGCTGAGGCACGTATACAAGAAGGTGGGAAGTGCCTTAGATAGACTGTAGGGAGATAGATGGCAGTCAGGTGAGACTAAGACACAGATACCACTCCTGGGCAGGAGAACAGAAAGGGTGACAACAAAAAAACCCCTTAGACAGTTGTTCTTATACAAGAGGGCAACTATGATTTAAATCTTGGAAAGCAATTGTAAGTTCAGTAAGTATCTCAATAGGATGAAAATCCCAGGTGTCATCATGAGACTTTTATAATCTTTTTTTCATTTTTCACATGTTTACTACCACACAGCAAGAAGGTAGCTGTGTGATAGGTAGCAATACTTCCATCAAGACATGGAAAAAACCTAGGAGACACTAGTTCAGAACTCCTCAACCCTCTACCATAACATGAAGTGTTTCAGCCTAGCAAATCTTATATTTACCACCCAGCATCTATAAATGTTATTGCAGGGACAACAAATGTGCATCAAAACAAAATGTAAATGCCAATCCACTTGGTGCACCTAAGTGCAAGGTAAGAAAAATCTGCCATCTTTGCCTAGTTCCCATTCAGTTGTGTAGCCCAGCGCCCTTTAGGACTGCAGTTAGTAACCAGCAGTAATAAATCTTCAGATTTAGTGTTAGAGTATCAGCTGGTTTCACAAATCAGGAGGAGAGTGGAAAGACACTCAGAAAACCAAGCCCCCTATTATGCTTTGGCATGTCAACTAATACTTCTTGTGTGTGTCACTGAAGGTCTAGGGATCAAATAGCCACTTCTAACATTCTCCCACAGTCTTTAAAAGGTCTTACCCTCTCCTTTGCCCTAAGGCGGGGACTTCATTTATCTTTCAAAGTATTTGTTTGGACCATTTTCCCCACCTTTTGTAGATGAGAAGATAATCCACATTTTATATTAAAAATACCATGAGCAATTGGTTCTCTGGACCTACACTGCTGCTGAATCTATTGCTTCAATTTCAGAGTTACGGTGCTGGGACTGGATCACAGCTTAAAGTTCATAATCAGAATAAACAGCTCAGATGACACTGGTGGTCATTGCAATGATTAAATATGACTCCAGTGCTCTCAGGTAACGTTGCACTAACTTTAAACATCTTTTCAAGACTAACATTTAGCAAAGTCAAGTTGAATGCAATGGAACAATTTTTTTTCCAGCTGAACATTTATGAACTGTAGTACCTGAATGGTGGACAGAAAAGAGTATTGAAATGGTCATTTACAGCCTGGTTCAATTTGCAAAATAGATATCTTCCTAAACAAAAGAATCATTGAACATACAGGAGTTCATTTATCAATGTACTTCTATTTTTCCAAAGGTCCTTAACCAGCAATCTGAAAGAGCATCTGGTCCTGTAAATATTAACATTCAAGGATAGTTTTACACATGAAGAATTCTACAAAGTTCAGGGAGACTCCTGATGTTCATTAAATTATTTATTATGCCTATTGCAGGATCAAGCCAGTTGCTGAGTTAAAAAGTTCTAAGAGTCGGCCATAGTAGTGTTACAGTATTGGTGCAGTTAAATAAGATGATGAAATTGTAGTAACTGAAAAAAAAATCTTACAAGTGTAAAGTCAAACAATGCATGTATGATAATAATACTTATCATGGCTGAGAAATGACACCCAGATTACAGAGCACTAGTTTTATATGATTTCATGCAAACAACTGAAAAAGCTTTTTAGCAACCAATATTTCTCACACAATAGAACACAAATTTCTGTTCTGTAGTATCGGTGAGAGCAGTTTCTAAAGCAGATCATGGAAACGAATGAGAAACCACTGATACTAATAAATGCCAGTGTAAATATTGTCCTAGGATTGCCAGTACAACAACATGTTATTTTCATATGTTGTTCCCTTAAATTTTAGAAGTTTCTTTAAATATTTTTAGTGCAATAAATGGATGGCAGATGGGTGGCACACTTCACAACCACCAAAAGCAAAAATGTGACAGGTTTTCAGCTTTCATGTACTCTCCAATTATGAGACCACAACTACAGGAAAAATATGTCTATTTGTCTGTGCATGCCATTCTCATCCTCATCTTTCACCTCTTTCTTTAACACTTCTGTGATAGCATTCAAAGACTTAAGCCATTAACCTAAATATCTATCTTTGGAGTATTTAATAAGTTGCATATTTCAAATAGTATACAAGCCCAGATTTTGAAATATTTTTATTAAACAGACAGAAACAAAACTTTGAGTGTAGTTTCTGGCCAAGTAGGATTGTTCTCTATAGAATATTTTTCAAGTGGTTTATCTTAGCTTATTTTAAATTACTTTGGAGAGTAAGGCTGCAGCAATTTCCTCAAAAGATGACTCTGGAGTTGCTGTTAAGAAGCATTCTTAATGCTGAGTCAAACTCAGTTCCACAGCTTGCTTTTATCCCACTTGTCTGAATAACATATTTTAGAGCACCCTAAATAATTAACCTGTGTCCCTGATAATAATGTTCTTCAAGTACGTGGAAAAGACTTATTTTGGTCCCAGTCCTATCTAATTCTACAACTGAGAAAGACTGGCAATGACCAGGAGGCAAGAGAAGGTCTGGGAATACTAAGTCATATTAAACACAGAGAGAGGAGTGTTCCTCTTAGCTGGCTCCCTGTGAATGGATAGCTTCTCTAGCAGCTGCTCTCTGGTAAAAACAGTGACTGCAGTCACTTCCTATTAATAGAAATAAACTTTAGTCAAATCCCATATCTGTATGCTGATCAAGATGTAACTCATGACTTAAAATGCCTGAAACCACCTTGAGTTTAAACAGAGGTACACAAAGAAGATGTGTGTTTTAACACCTTTCCCGCTCTTCTTTTCCCTTCCTGATTATGGTGACACACAATCAAAAGAGCAAGGATTAAAAGGGAATGTAATTTAAATGCCATATTTTAAATGAACCAGATGGGAATGATACAGTTGTTTTTCATAGCACAGTGCATGAGAGATTATTTCCAAACGTCTTTGTCACAAGCCTTTGATTTTTTTTTAATCACATCATGAGCTTGTGGAAAAGGCCAAGAGGAGCTGAAGCAAAACTGCATTTCTCAGCACAAGCTAGGCACTGGTCTGCCATCTGCCTGGGAAGACTGACTGAGCACAGGGCAGTCCTGCCAAGCTGCATCTTCAGCAACTTTTACTTCCTTTGCCTCCCATCAGAAAGGAGATTATCAGCAGCTGAAGGAAAGGTACTCATGCACAGAAGAAATTTTCTCACTGACAATTTCTTAGAGACCATTCAGTATATATATGCTGTCAAAGTTGGCATTGGCAGCCCACAGACAGATGTTTCAATCTCTTCTTTCTCATTGTGTGTTGTACATAGAGCAGCTCTTGTAAGGGTCATTGTCCTGCTCTGTGCTGTGTTTTAAAGTGGCATCATGGAGGGAAGGGAATTGATGCACTATTACTCAAAAAAAGCTCCAGTTCAGCAATTGCAAAAAAAATGCATAGGATCAATATCAGCTGGATCACAGTGATAAACTTGTGGATCAGTTCAGAGTGATATATTTGTGGGCTCAGAGAGCTAAGGGAGGATAACTCTAAAATTGTGACAATAATACTAGCCTTCCCCTTCCTTGTCAGAGGGCAGGAGTCCAAACACAATACCCTCCTGTAAAACAATTCTCATGCTTATCAGCCACTTTCCTGGTGCTGTCACTTTTGCCCTTGACAGATGGCAAACCAGGGCCAAGCAGAGAAATGGGATGTAGCATCCCCAGTGGCAGGTGACATGGCTTCCAAAACTCTATCTCTGCACCTTTCAGCACGATCTGCAGGAGTCTGCCTCAAGCAGCACCTTTCAGTTCCTGTCTGATCAGACCAATGCAGGAGCCTGGTGTCCTCAATGCAATCATGTGGTCTAAATCAGAGGACTGGGAAGAATTCACGTTCAGAACCATCCATGTCCCAAAAGCATGAGAGTCAAAAAAAGAGAAAAGAGTGTAGCTGATGCAATTAATTTGCATTTTTCTGACTTGTATATATATATAATAATTTTTATGCATATATATTTATATAAATAGGATGAAAATTAGGCCTTTTTATTGGTAGAAGCTTTTCCTCTTCCAGTGAGTCTTACAACTTTACAAGTCAATTTTTCACCTGAAGTATATCTATGACTATGTACAAGTTAAGCAAACACTTTCATATAGACCCAAGCATAAATTAATTAATTTAAACATTATTTTCCCAAACTGTATTTTGTCCCTGTGCACCCTTTGAAGACTTTTGAAAACTACAAAAATTCTTAAAGTTTATGAGGAAATAATTTTAGGTTGTTAAAATATATCTAGAACCAAATACTTTATGAAACTTTAAGAGAAGACTATTTGCTCATACCTAGACTTGGAAGCAAAAGCAAATGAAGTATGAAAGGAAGAGGCAGACTTTTTAGTGATGTGGTTCCGAATATCCAAATATAGACATTTTTCAGCATTAATTATTTGATGCAGTTTTGCTTTTTACTATAATTTTTTTTCAGGTGCATCTTTTGAGGGTTAATTTTTTTTCTTGCTTATTTCTTAATAATTGTGTCAGAAATCAGTCTATTGCCCTCATTCACTCATCTTAGTCCTGGATCATGTTCTTAAGGGTTACTTGAACTCGTCATATTATTGTGTTTCTCCAGTAACTTCTTCTGAAAATGAATATTATTCCTTTCACTTAACTAACACAACTAATCCTTGCTAATGACATTTAATGAGTCATACAAGTATGCCCTAGAGTGGATCAGACTCTCTGTTTAAAAAACATGATCCTTTCATATCTTATTTTTTAACTGCAGAGGTAAATTGCACATTTTAAGAGAAAGTATAAATATCTCAAAGCCAAGAGTTTAAAAAAAATTAAAATTTTATTACAAGTTTCTAAATTTGAAACAGAGTCCTAAATGAGTGTCCTTTAAAATTATCCTATTCAGATTGCTATAAAGAAATCTTTAATTTAAGATGTCCAGCTCATGGGTATGGATAGCAATTCTCACTTTATTGTGAGAATCACAGATAAAATTGCTTCTAATTCCACCTATTTGCAATGCTGCAACTCCAAGGACAAGCTGGCTATGTTTGAGGACTCCCCCACTTTGCTAGATGTTCTATAACCACCCAGCATAGCACACATAAATGCTGCAGAGTTTATCATTCAAAGTAAAGGTAAGAGGAGAGAGAGAGACAGGCTGGTGAAAGAGAGCTGGTAAATGGGCAGCACTGCTCAACGGGAGATGAAGGAGTAGCAGCACATCAGCAGCCTCACTTTGCCAATTTTGGGGGGTTTGTTTTTCTTGTGCTTTTTTTTGAGATATCAAAGCAAAGGAGTTTTAATGAGGGTCTGAAGGAGAATAATGAGGTACTTTTGCAGATGTCTGCAGGGTGTTCCTCCTCACTCAAAGGGGCAACATGTACAAAGACACTTTGAAAAACAAGTGAGCAATGGAAGTTGGCATCTTAGTTCTTTTGAAACAAAAGACCCTGATGCTGACCTCATTTACACTGGCAAAAGCTGTGACTCTTGTGAATTCAAAGAAGTCCCTGTAGCATAAAATTAGTCCTGGATTACATACTACCAGAACTGTCTTTCAGAAGCCTTGGTGACCACTG
The DNA here is from genome assembly GCA_013400575.1 of Peucedramus taeniatus. Taxonomy (NCBI): domain Eukaryota; kingdom Metazoa; phylum Chordata; class Aves; order Passeriformes; family Fringillidae; genus Peucedramus; species Peucedramus taeniatus. Next base: position 158,832 of record WBNO01025914.1, on the reverse strand, counting down.
AAACAATATTCCAAAGATACTTGCAGCTCACTTTTGCATTTACTGTAAGGTTGCTGTACATTTTTCTGCCACTAAAGAGAGTCTTGACAGTGCATGGTTGTTAATTGTTTGACAGAAATGTGTAGCAGATCCTAATGTAGACAAGAATCTGACCACTTTGGTTTAAATATTTTTAACATACAAGTGTATATGTGTCTATATGAACAAATATACACATAAATTAATAAATAAATACATACATATACATGTATGTATAAACACATGCACACATATGCATTCCTCTTCAGTCTGACATAGAGGGAGATAACTTTATAGTCTGATTAGAGACAAAGTAATTTTATATTGAGAAGAAGACGTTATATCCTTTCCCAGTGTTTAAAACAGCTCTCTGTCCAACTTACAAATAAATAATTTAGTATATCCATGTAAAAAAGTATCCCCCAGAAGGAAGGCTTCTACAACTTTTGCTAGAACTACGCATGTCATGAGAAACTTAAGGGAACTAAACACATAGGAGTCATTTGACCTTAGATGTCAATGGTACCTAAATTTTCAGGTTATTCCTGAAACCATCTGGAAGCCCAGGGCTCACTAAATTGAAACTCAGCTCTCCATGTCCATCATCTATTCCTTGTGGGCTACCTCAGCTCAGGCTGGAGTCATACTGCCTGCACTTGCCTATGGTGTTTGGTATCACAGCTCTTCTGCAGGGCATCTCAGGTTATCCTGCTTATCCAGGAAGGGTCATGTGACACTCCTTAAAACACAGAAATTATGTATAAAACCAGACTCAAAAGTCCGGAATTCAGCACAGGACATGTAAAAGCAGCATTCCCTCTCCTCTAACATACTGGGATGTTCCTTCATGGAAGCATTATGAGGGCTCCAGAGTTGGCCCAAAGGACGCTTATCAGGAGAGCTTTGTGGACTGGCTATGAACCAGACCTTGGGCTAGCCTTGGGGTGGCTCTTACCCTGTGGTGTTGATACAAGCACTGAGCCACATTGTGCTCCTCTCCTCACAGGGCTAATGTGTGATTAGGGCTGGCAGAAGTTCCCAGCACAGCCAGTCTGGTTTTGGGAACAAAGGTTCTGCACAGAAGAAGCCCTGGCTCTCTCTCTTTTCCTTAAGCTCCCACCACTACTGCAGTTCTGTTCCCCCTTCCCTACCACTTCAGTCCAATGGAAGAGCACCAGTGAAATCAAACAGCACTGTCTTATTTGTAAAGAATATAGGCACTAAAAACACAACATAAATTCAAAAACCCAACATTAACATTATTCTGGCATCCAAGTATTGCAAAGGACATTACAGGTAAAAAACAGATTTAATTCTGCAGAAGTCCACTGATTTATAGTAAATTTGGGGTGGAAAATAACTGAGAATTAGATTTTTGCATGGAACATTGTTTTACTAACAGAAAGAACATAGTTAAAAACAGTAGGAAACCAGAAGTTACTATTCCTAAGTGTCTCTCTTTATATGTGATTAAAGTATGATCTGCCACTTTATAATTAACATATTGCTTGTCTATATTTAATCAGAACATTATAGTATATAGAAGATAAATTCTATGCTTTTTTTTTTCTTTAATCTATTACTGATTCTGCCTTATAAAACATACTTGATTTCACCATTTGGGAAACAGAAGCATGAACGCGTGGCAGGGAAAAGGAATTATAGCCGTAATATACAACTTGCAGAATAGCCCAACCACTTTCAGAAAAGTTTGTGCCAGCTATTTTAATTGCTGGATTCTTCCCTAAGTTATCCCCTTCTGCTTCATGAACCACCAGTGCCATTTCTGATTTAATAATTACATGTAGAGAATGAGCCATTAAATAAATTATGTGAAAACCCTGCTTTGTTTTGCTTTTAAATTTTTGTTGACTTATGAAGGAAGTGGATGCAAGTTATTTTAACTGTACATCTACCTTAATCTGGAAAAAAGATCCCATTAATGTCAGCTCAGTTTATATCCTCCAGAGATCAGAATTGGTACACAGTGCATAGAGGGTTTATAGACCCTCACACTACTTTTCAAATGAATGCCATGCATAAAATTATGATCCCAGCTAATCTGTCTGCAGAAAATCACTGCAAACACTAACACAAAATATACAGACACTTTACTGAAAACAAGTCTTGGTCTACTTTTTCATTTAGAAAAAAAAGCAAAATAGAAGAAAATAACATGGGCAGTCTTGACACAAGTAAGCACACACAGAAAGTCAGAATTAGCCAATTATAGTCTAAATTACCAAAAATTAGGGTGCAACCTCACCTGCTTTGTGTTGTCTTTAAGCAGCCTTTAAGACACCTATCTGTAACCTCTTTCTGGGATTTATTATCCACCTTGGGTACAGTTTCTTTCTTGTGACAAATCAGTGTGTAATTTTTGTCATCATTGTTTGCCCAGAAGATACCAACTGATGTTTCGTAGCGTATACAGAATTCCACCTTAATTCCATCTTTCTGGAAAGGAGGCACCAAAGAAATCTTAAAGCAAAACTGATCCGTTTCACTACCACAAGAATTAGGCATGAACTCTGCGAGGATGTCATAATAACTGAGCCAGTTATTCAGAGTCATTCGAACATACACCTGCTTTTCAAAGGATACATTGAGGACTCGTATAATGCCGTTCATACAGGTAATCCCAGGCAGAAGCAGGACTGACTCCAACACCACTTTCTGCTCTCGCACTTTTTGTAAAAGTTCTTCTTGAGAAGCAGGTAAAGTAAACTGCTGGGAGAAAAAATATTCATCCTGAGGGAAAACTTCATCTTCTATATAATCTTCTTGTCCTGTATTAGGAAATTCCCAGATATCAAACTCTTTAACAGACACAAGATCAAACCCAAAGGCATCAGCAAATGAAACCTTTCTTGAGATGTTGGTGGGAGTATATGCCTCCTCTTCCTCTGAAGCTGAAGAATTCCGTCTTCGGGGGCATGGGGAGAAACGAAGTTTAATGTCAACATTGACATCTTCGTCATCTGAAGTGGAATCATTTCCAGTGGGGACTTGTAGTAAGTTAGCCCTGTTAACCTGACTAGGTCCTTCAAAAGACTCCATTGGGCTCTCTGATATAAACTGAAAGAGAACTGTACAACTAGTAGCAGCTGCTATTTGAGATACTATGATTTAAAACAAGGATTAGTGTTACAGTTGACATTGCAAAAGGGAGTCAGGTCTATTAATAGATGCTATGGTGTGCAAGCTATGTTGGCCTTTCTCCATCTGACAGTATTAGATGTTACAATTTCAGTGATACATTTCAAATTTTGTATTCCCTATTTTTATGTGGTTCTATGTGCTAAGAAGAAGAACAGCTTTAAAAACTGTTATCTTTGCATAGTTAAATTGCACAGAGCTATTTTAAGATGATCAACTTATGTTGCACAAATAATTAATAGTAAATAATTTCTATATTGATAAAATACTCCTATATATATTTTCAAGGCCATTTTTGCAATATTTCCAGATCTAAAATGCAATGTCACGTTCTGCCTCGACTTTATACCATGCCGACCCTGTGAGCCAGATACTAGGACTATGCCAGCTTCTTCTAGCTAAGGACTGGCCATCACCACTTCAATGAACCAGGAATGCAATAAAACATTGAGGCGAGTACACTGGAAATGAACTTGCAATGTCCCATTGTAAATATGGCTGAGCTCACCATTAATAAGATTATGGAATCTTTCATTTAGCATCATCCAGCCAACTGGCGAGAAAAGAAACTGAAAGAATTAACTTTAGCAGCCAACTCTGAAACACAAACCTGTTTCACACGGCTATAAACAGGGGGAAGAAAGAACTAAACTTCTTAAAGGGTGTTCAACCTTTGTGCAGGACATCTTTCCATGATATGAAATGAAACAGTGGCTTCTTAACCAACTTATTCAGATAGAATTTGACTTTCACTTTCATGGCACTCCATGCATGGAAAGATTCAGTCCTTACAGAACAAAGATCTTGACCTCAAAATGTCACCTTTTTCCATCACATAATTTAATGCTTCCTATTTCCCTTGCTTATATCAAAGGGTAAGCCTACATCATAATCTAATAGTACAGTAGAAGTTAAGATATATAGCAAGACTATCTTGAAATTAACCATGCCAGAGACTGACAGCATTAGTAGCATCATCACAGATTTCAGTACAGGTTAGAAACCTAATTCTTCATTCGGGACACTTTGAATCCTTCCCCCTGTTGTTATAGTTTCACTAGTAACTTTAAAGCTCATCTGCGTATGTCTATTTCCAGACAATATGGTAAATGGCATCTTACCACAAATCATCTTTTCTGATGAAGCGTTCCCCCTCGCACCACGAGAACATCTACAGGTCTTTTGGAGATGCTCCATCAAACTCTTCAATAGCCATCCCACCTGCTATTGCAAAAACATTCCTAATTCCCTAATCATACTTTGAGACAAAGGAATATCAGAAGAGATTTTAAAAATAGCTTTTTTACCATAAACTACATAACTCCTACACTCCAAGAATGTTACTGACTTTGAGCTAGTGCTTTACAATGCTGTATTTTTTAACAAAAAGAAAACTTGCGGAAACTAGTTTTGATTCTAGACTGCATGAAAATAGGTTAAAAACTGGTTAAAGAGACTTTTTATTTATTGATTAATGTAGTTGAAATTTTCCTAATAATGCTTGCTGAAACCAAACAGTGATTTGTCTTGGCCCAGTCCAGCACTAGTTCAGTTAGAGAGAACCTTTCCATAGGCTTCAGCAGCTATTAGACTAGATATTATGCCCAAGCTAACAAATGAATCACTGCATTCCATCATGCTGTGACAAGGACTGCTTAGGAAGGAAGCATTGCAGAATAGATAGGATAGGATTGCAGAAGGACGGGATAGCTTTACAGAATGCTCTGAAAGGGAAAACATGTTTTTGTTTAAATCAATTCCTGTGAGTGATATTAATTAATGGATATTATTCTGCACCTCTCTTGCCATTCATTCAGCTCAAATCCTTTACTTCTGCTCTGGGTGTAAATAAATATGAGAGATGAGAAGAAAAGGTGAGAAAAGGTGTTTATTAGTTTAGTATATGTGATTGACATCTAAGTGATCACTGATTGACAAAGTCTTCAGTCCCATGCCATTATCTAGTTAGAGAAAGAGCATGTGCTTAGTAGGGCAGTTAAAACAGGAAACAAAAAAAATGGTGGATAAGAAATAATATGAAAGAGGGAAGGGATTCTGCCTTTGTAAAAGAAAGAAATACCAATGGTTATAAGGAGGGAGACCAACAAGCTCAACTAGGAGCAGAGGGAGACCACACCCTAGTTGAAAACAATGTCCTATCTACAAACTTCATCTTCTCCAGTGCAGAGGGGAAGACATTATGTCTGTTCTCCATTTAATTTAGTTGTTGTCTGAACAGTTTGCACTGAAATAAACTTTTCATAAAAGTCCACATATTTTTATCAAAAATACACAGAGAGTTGCACCAAATAAAGTACACATGTACATAAAAGGATTGCATTAACACTGTGAAAATAATATAATGAAAAATAAAATCATTTTTTCTCTGCATCTTTTAAAATGGTGTCCTAAAATACTTAAATCAGACAACAGAGTAGCTATTTCCTTTTAAAGCATAACAGCAGCAGGTCATTTTAGAACATTTTAATGGGACAACTTCTTTAATGACTTCTTTACTGAAGCCTCATTCTTCTGAACACATCAAAACCAAATGTTGAATCAAGAGAAATAGTTTCCAGATGTCCTTAAACACTGTTTAAGTAACATTGGAAACAACAGATAGAATAGAATAAAAATGTGTAGAAAATAAGACAGCTCTATATGGGTTGGCTTCTCTATTGAATAGCACAGTAAACATTAGAGAGATAAACATTACAGAATTATCAGGCTTTTGACCTAATTAAACACACAACAGAGCAACAGATACTACAGTCAAATGTTTTTGTCATAAATATTATTAGCACTGACCAGTTGTTCTTTCTTTGCCTTAACTGGAAGAAAAGAGGCTATACCTTTGCATCAAGTGGAAAACAATTACATCTTAATCATGGACTAAATATGAGCAGTATAAAATCTGGTTCCACTTGGCTTCCTAACAGTGTATTCCCCAGTGCCCTAGAAAACTGCACTTCTTTAGCAAATAATATGAGATGTATTACTTTCTGCCCTGCCATTAAATAAATCTATTAGGATAAGGCATAAATACGTTTTCTCCTTGCAGAGAATGCTGTTCTAACTGACTGTTGAATGGTCAAAAGTGCTGAACCAGAGATAGAAGAAATATTTTAAAGGTTATATACTTTAGAAAGAAACATTGATGGCATATTTTGAGAGGCATTTTAAAACAACAATTAATTCTTTACTTCTACTTTAAAGTATGTAGAGCTAAGAAAGAAAAGACAGTATTATACCTAAGCAGTATTTTCTTTTTAAACTTCATATGACCGTAGTTAAATTTTAGTAATAAAGGTTGAGTGAGGACAAAGGCTGCCCTCAATTGTTTTTTGTTCTTTGTTATAGATTGTATGCACTGTCAGACTTTTTAACAAAACTTTGTCCTATGACTGCAACTGGTCTACTTTGTGACCCAAAGTAGAAACTAGACCACTCTGTAAAGCATGTGCTTGTTTTCACAGTACCAAGAAGAAAATATTGCAGGCTTTGTAAATATATATATAGAAAAAGAAACATTAGAATTATTGTAAGGGGATAGCCTGGATTTATACAATCAATACTGAAAAAAACTCTCTTTAACCTAAATTAAGGGCAGAGGGAAAAAACAATCCTTGAACAGTGAAAATTCAGAACAGATTACATTACTGGAACAAAATTTCCAAATGCTCTTTTACCCTCATTCATCTTTTCAAGAATACATAATTTTTAGACAAATTTACAGGATAAATTATTTAGCTAGTCTGGCTGATAAAGCCTGCCCCTTCTTTTTATGGTGCTTTGTGGGAAATCTCAGATTTCTAACCATGCAGTTTTTTAGCAGTTTTGAAGAGAATGTGGCAACAAAAATGATGCTTCAGTAAGGTTTGTGCAGACATTTGAAGAGGAATCTGCTTCCCCGGGTTGGAAAAAGTCTCCATAGTAAGAATACACAGTATGTTGTCCCTGTCTCTCATTCTCCTTTTCAGATAAAACTGGTCATTGAGCCAGTGAAGGTTGTTCCTCCAATGTAAAAGCTTAGCAGACATTTCAGACAGTGGCAAGAGTGTTCCCACAAAGAATAAGGGAACTGGTCTTATTTTTTTAGATAGAACCTTGTTTTGGGCAAAGGGAGGAATTTTCATCTTTAATGATAAGACTCAGAGGGAAATAAAAGCTAACTTCAGAAATAATGTGCAGAAAGAAGGAACAAGCAAGACACCCAGGAGTTTGGGATTTTTTTTTTTCCTTGGTGGCATATCTGAAAACCAAACATTGTGATCTTGGAGATGCAGCCCTTCCAAATGCAGGGGTTTTTGCTCACCCTTTTGTCTTTCATTCCCTGGAGGATCTTCCTTTACTTACTAAAAGAACTGTTCATCTGTTCAGATATGGAGACCTTTCAATGAAATTTTTCTTCTTACATAGAATTTGAGTTCAATTACCATGCATTTGAGTTTTGGGCATTTACAGCATTTAAATTTCTAATTCTTCAGACAGCTCCTTTTAATAACTTCTGTTTCCTCAGTTTCTGAAAGCCTCTCTGTAAAACTAAAAACACTAATAAAGATTGTTTTCCTTATTCTTAATTTAATTTGGATATTTGTAGGCACCCAAAATCTGGTTTCTGTGCCTTGTCCTTCTTTACAATTCTTCAATTTACAAAGTCATTACTAAAACAGCAGAACATGCGGTTGATTCTGTGTTTCTTTCTTTGTGCTATGGGAAAAGAAAGACACAGTCCTTGTCACAGTGAGCAGCATTCATTCTCCAGTCTACAACTGGAGACTACAGCTGCAGTATTTCATAAAAACACAAATTTCAGCAGAGATACCCTAATATAGAGAATCTGGTATTCTGAATTAAAATCAAGTTTTAAATATTATTATTGTAGGAACCCCTTTAGGTATAACCTGCTTTAAGTTGAAACAGCAGAAATTGCATGATTTTAATAAATAGTCTAACGTGCCAGATCACACATTTCAGAGATAATAATTTCTGCTATGACTTGGCAACCATTCAGCTGCAAATAAGAGAGGAGGAGAAAAAACTGGGTAAATTAGTCATTCAAAGGTTCTGAAAAACTACCAGTAACAGAAAGATGATGGCAACTTTAGGATGTTCAGGGAGACAATTTCTAGTAGGGATAGAGCAGGTCAAATGAATGCCTTCAAAAGAAATGATTGCTGAGACTGAACAACAGCATCAACTTCAGTCTTGTAAAGTTAAATCTTTGATGCCGTTGTTGACACCTCAAAACAGACCTCATTTGTTAATACATATTTTGAACACCAAAAGTGACCCAAAAGAAGATACATCCTCTTTCAAAATTTCTTCCATGTTGTATCATTTTGCTTTAGAACATATTTAAAAATATTTAATAACCTTCCTAGACTAATCTCCTGACATTATAGAATTATTGAATCATGGAACAGTTTGGGGTTCCAGCCCCACTGTCATGGGCAGGGACACCTTCCACTAGACGAGGGTACTCAGAACCCAGTCCAACCTGGCCTTGAAAACTTAAGGGGAGGGAGTATCCACAACTTCTCAGGGCAACCTTTTCCAAGATGAGATGATTGTCTTTTCCTTAACAGTGTCAGACCTCAGGAGGCTGAAGGCTATGTCAAAGTTCAAGTGACAGTTTGTGCTTTGGGGGGTGACAGAGCACAGAACTCTCTGACTCTGAGTGGTAATTGCTCCCTCAAGCAGTTCCTTGGGTTGGCAGAACAGGTCACTTGCATACTCAGCATGAAAGCTAGCTGCTATCAGAGAGTTAATAAGAAAAAAAAGGGAGCAACCTGTGTTTGGGTTTGTTTTTTTTTTTTTTTGCTTTAATTCAATTTCACCAAGAATAGCTACACTGGAGCTATAAAATTTGATAGGTAGTTTCCTTTCACACATTACTTTCTATTAGCAGGTAAAACAAATGTTTATTGTACTAAATACAACATGTTTGACTAAGTGTAGAACACAGGAACCAACATGTTGGTTTCAGTTTGTTCTGCATATCTTTCTGCACTGGAAAGTCTGATCCTTTCGCAACTCTATCTAGGCACCACAAATTTCTCATTAATCATTATGTTTCAATGGGGAACACTGAAGGGTGTTTTCCCAGATTATAACGAAGTGAGAGGCTAACGTCATGGTCTGTTTATCTTCGTACTTAACATAGCCTAATTATTTTGGGTTTCTTTTTCACTCAGCTAGGACTTGCACCATGACTTCTGTAAACATAGGCAGTTCAGTTTTCGTTGTTAAGGATGTTGACTTAACAGAGTATAAAATAGAAACCTGGGTACGTGAGAGCAGCACATCTGAAGTCCAGTTTTCTTTTCTCCTGCTGGTTATATTCAGTGGACCAATCATTCAGCTGGCTACTTGCAGTAAAATATCAGAACGCTTAAAATAAATGCTGGGTTTCAGGCTGTTATAATGAGTGAAGACTCTTCTGAAAACAATGAAGGAAGCCTAGACGTCTGTACAGTAGAAGAAGAAGAAGAAGGAAAACTGGCTCAAGGGATTCCACCCCAAATTCCCAGCTCTCACATACATGCCACAAAGGGTCTTCCTGTGACTGTGGATGAAGGAAGATTTCTGGATAAACCACCTCTGTCATACATAGCTTTGATTGCAAAGGCGATACTTTCTTCCCCCACAAATAAACTTAATTTAGCTGCTATCTACAAGTATATTGAAGATAATTTTCCTTTTTACAGGAACAAAGGTCGAGGTTGGAGGAACAGTGTAAGGCACAACCTTTCACTAAATGATTGTTTCATCAAGGTGGGAAGATGTGAGGATGGCAAAGGAAACTACTGGAGTATTCATCCATCAAACTTAAATGACTTTGTTCACGGGGACTTCAGGCAACATCGAAGGTCACGAAAGAGAAGGCACCAAAAGGAGGTAGAGCACTGCCTTGCTGTGAATTATTTCACACCATGGGGACTCTCTCCTTCCTGCACAGCACCAAATTGGCTTTACCAAACACATTATTTTCTGGATCCACTGTGGAGACTTCTGTATGCTGACAGACTGCAGCTTCTGCAGGAATACCAAAAGTGGAATGTAAACAGTCATTTAATCATGGGGAGGTTTTCACCTCAATTACAGACTGATAAATCCCACAGCACTTCTGGGGACTGGTTTTATGGATCTCCTGCCACTTCGGTTATACAGCAGAATATTTTCCTAAATATTCAACCAGGTCTCCCTAACTCCCTTTTATTCTTTTCTCAAAAACAGCACCAAAGTGAAGCATTCAGACATATTTGTAAGTACTAGAAAGTATTTGAAGTGCTTGAATAACTTCACAGGCAGCTTGGGACTCTGTCAAGGTATAATATATATGTTGCACATTTTTTACCTTTTGTATATGTTTAGAGAAAGCAGAAAAGCTTGCTTACTCATAAAGGCCACTGATTGTCCATGATTATTACCCAGGTGTATT
>WBNO01025914.1:115860-142009 GCA_013400575.1 Peucedramus taeniatus | reverse complement strand
TATAATATGAAGTTTTGAAGTTAAATGATCTTATAAGGAAATAATTCAGCAGCCTGCTTGATGACTACTGTGCATCACAAGCATAGGGACATTAAGACTTTGGTAAACCTGTTGTACCTTAAGATAAAAATAAAAAAACAGTGCTATTTTTTGGTGTGTATATATTTAAACTAAAAAGTCAAAATCTGTTTTCCAACAATTTCAAAGAATTTAACTGTATTCCTAGTATATCCAAAAGATTTAAACCTCAGTTTAAGGAAGATGCACCACCCAACAGGTCATGGGATATTTTCCAGGCACGCTGATCTTCCTGCAGAAGCTGTTCCCTCTGCAAAGCTTTGGAACTCACAGTCAGTAAAAGCTGAACTGGATGTTTTATGTTCCCGCAGCCCAGTAGCCCAGGGCAGCTTCCTGCAAGGAGGGATGTCTGAAAATGCAGTCTCTGCTGCAGCACATCCTTCTCTATTGACTCCAAACACATGGTATATCAGGGGCCAGGTAAGAGATCTTCCTCTGCCTCTCAAATGGGTTTCATAAACACACTCACAAAGACAGATTCTCAGTCCTCCTTTCTCCAATTTTCTTTCCTCTTTGTTTCAGAATATAATCAAATTCAAGACAATCTTTTGGTCCTCTAGTCACCTGACTTCTGAATGTTTTAGTGTTAGTAGCACTGTAGCTTGATAAGAAAAGAATCTAAACAACAGAAAAATAAAATTTAAAAAAAGGCAACAAAAAAACCCACTTTTGTCATAACTCTGAGAATACAACCAGGAACTTCATTTGTCAAATTCATATTTTGGTTTATATTTTTCCTTTATAGTGTGACTCTTAACTTATGGAAGTCAGCTATACCTTTTGTGCCAATGTAAACGACTGCGAAAGGCAGTAGAAAACAGGCACAATGTGTAATGGTGAATAAAGACATTGTTTTACGGACTCAGAACATGCCCAAAAAGCTTTTTTAAAATCCACCATGAGTGTGCAATCTGACAAACTCCACAGAGACCAATGACAGTTTGTACATTTGGGGTATCAAACATTTCAAATAATTAGTATGGGGAATGAATGTGAAAGCATAGTCCTGTGTTTCAGTGACCAGAAGACATCTATTAATATAGAACAAAAACAGAGGAATTAAACTCTGCTGGAAAAAAACCAAGGTGCCTGCTAAACCTTTGGAATTAATAAAGTAATCTATTAGCAAACAAAAGCAAAGGCAAGTTTCCAGCATCCAGCATGCCAGTGAATTGTTTCCTAGAATGGCAGTTTGATGTATGCACGTGAAAAGCAACTGGAACAGCTAATTTTTCTAACTGCACTTCAACAGAATACTGTCACTTGAAAGACTAGGGAAGAAACATGGCCTAACACGGCCAGTGGATGTTACTGTGAATTTATGCTGTGATTTAAACAGTACCCTACAAGAGACAAATATTGAAAAAAGAAACAAAATTTTAATTCTACTCCAAAGTAGATTTTTTTTAAAGTAACTTTTTTCCAGAAAACTATTACAACTACTCTGAAAATAAAACTACCCTTTTGACTGCAGAATGGTAAACTTCTCTGTAGAATCTTAACAAAATACTTAAGAGTTTTCCACATTAGTGATTGACTCTTCCAGGCAAAGTACCTATGTACACCTATTGCGAAATAATGGCGTCCAGGATTTACTGAAGAGTGCGAGCCAGTATGGACAAAAGATACAGTCCTCTGTGCCTAGATGAGTGAAGACAACAGCCTCAAATATACTTTTATGAATTTTTATGTTCTGTGACTTAAAAGAGAGACAGACTAAATGCAGGGTTTTCTGTACCTGCTATGTCAAAGTGCCTATTTTGCTTAACTAAGTGGCAGAAATGTATCCAACACATCCAATATACCTGGCTTTTTGACAAATATTTCATTTGATAAGTGAAACAAACCATTTCCGTGTTCCTAAAAGTGCCAATACTATAGTTTTGAATAAAAGAAGGATTCAAAATGTGTTAGCCCTGGTTCCCTGTGGAACATCTAACAGTTGTTTATTATCCCAGCCTCTTAGAGGTATTTCAGATCAGGACAGAATCTTTTAACAGCATCAAATGACACTGATTGATTGGAGGAGTCAAAAGGACACATGTTAGGAGGGAAAGAGAAGTAAGTATTGAAGGCTGACAACAAAAGGAACGCTCCCAAATTTGTAGAATGGGAGCCAGTGAGGGTCAAGGTTAATGTGACTTTCCTGGGATGCTGAAGAGAAGAGATGGAGAAGACAACAGCAGCATGTAGGTACATGTTCCTCACTAAAGATTTCCTCTATTTTATCTCATCATCTGACTTGGAATCCTTCTGGCCTTTTGTGGCATTTTCCTGTGCCATGGCAGGACTCCAGTCCTGCATCCTTTCTCTGGCAGCTACCTGTCCAGAAAGAGGCCCTGAGAAGCGGAAAAGCCCTTCCCCTTTCTTCTGTGCCCTCTGAATTGCTGTCTTTGAGAATTCTCTTTACTTTGGACTTGGATTTGGAAGGCTCCACAAGCTTCCACTGTTTGTTGTTTTTTAATATTTTGCAGTTTTTACACCAGTGTAAGGGGAATTGTGGGAACCAACAGGACTTCTGAAAAACAAGGTTTTATACAGATGAAGTCACCACACTGAGTATGTGGGACAGAGCCACTTGTTCAATGGGGAGAAGACAGACAATGGGATGAAGAAGGATAGGCTCTGGCATAAAGTCTGTTTGTTCCTGAATCAGTGAGATTGCTCACTCTGGCTTATCACAGACTCCACCTGCCTCTCAAAAACCTGGTTCAGTCAGGAGAAAATGTGAAAAAAGAAGAATGGCAGTGACCTGGCACGAGCAGGAGCTGAGCTACTGCATTGTCACAAAGTTTCATCACTGCTTTGGATCCATCAGGTCAATGGTGTGAGTGAGTGAACTGGGAGCAGGGCTCAGAACTCAGAAAATGTACAGCCTCACAAAATGGTGATCTGCCACTCTGAAGGAAAAGCTGTATATTAGATAACGTCACAGCCTGTCAGATCTGTGACCTTTAACTAAAGCATGTATAATCATGCTTTTCAGTCCTCTCAGCACCAATACTCAGCTCAAAATGAGATATTTTCAGAGGCAGAAGGTTGGCTGGCAATGGGTCTGAAGGGGGGATGCTAGGTCAATCTTTCTGAGGTTCTGGATGGGTCTAGTGAATTAGTAGCATCCTGCTATCCCAAGTTGTGCTTTATATCAGTCTTCATAGAGGCAAGTGACACAAGACTGACACAAGGGACTGAGATGGAAGATTAAACCCTTTTGTGCATTTACTGTGTCTAAAACAAGATACTGGGCTATGCTGGCAGTATCAGCATATACTGTATATCAGCATATACTGATATACAGATATATCACATATCACATACTATATGTGTCAACAACAGTCTAACTCAGAGGTTACTCTGTGAGTACCTTACAGAATCATAGAACTATTTGATTTGGAAGGAATCTTAAAGATCATTTAGTTCTAACATTCCTGTCAGGGGAGAGTATACCTTGCACTAGACCAGCTTGCTCAAAGCCCTATCCAACCTGGTCTTGAATGCTTCTAGGGATGGGGAATTCACAACTTCTCTGGGCAGCCTGTTCCAGTGTCTCACCACCCTCAGAGTAAAGAATTTCTTCCTAATATCAAATCTAAAACCACCATCTTTCAGTTTAAAGCTTGGCCTGTCACTGCACGCCCTTATAAATAGTTCTTCTCCAGCTCTCTTGCAAGTCTGTGTAAACAAATTGAATTCATACTGCATGGGGAAACTGCATATGCAGTATAACAACCTCATCCTTTCCCCAGATTTTTCATAGTTTTGGTGCTTCCATTCCTTCAAACATTGTCACTTAGAATTGTCAATAAGGGTTGTCTTCATTGCAAATTGTAGTGGTTGGTTTCTTTGGTGACGTGGTTATGAAGCTTTGGAAATAACTGCAATTCCCATTTCACTAGAAGTTCACTGATAGGGTGCCAGGGTGTGGTTCTAACCTCCATGAGAGGCACTTTGTCCTATTACCACCCTGAAACCATGTAGTCACTGGATTTAGCTTTTATCATATATCTGCCATAAGAATTAGTTTGCCAAGAAAAAAAAAAAAAAAAGCTTATCAGTCTTACACTAAAGATTAATGCTGTTGTAAGAGAATTGAAGAATAATGACATCACCAAATATAAGAGCATCACCATCACCTTTAGTAAAAGCTGTGTGTCTTCCTGCAAAATGTAGTATGTCCTAAAATTCTTTCCTGATGTTCCTGTTTGTCAATGAGTTAAGTACATGGTGGTTTAGGGACACAGTTTCTTCATATTTATCTCCTATTTTTGTCATTTGCATGCTTAAATCCATGTGCAATGCACTGTTAATTTACCCCATAGTGTTCCCATGGAACATAATTTGTATGCACATAAAATATCAATGTAATACCTAGAGATGAAATCCAATGGATACAGTTTGCTGTGAAATCCAGTCTTTGTTCCCTAGTTTTTCTACTTCACTGACTGTTGTTTTTTCCTAGTACTCCTGGAGATCCCTTGTGCAACCCCTCATTATGCTGCATTATTACTTAATTTGGGAAATAAACTAAAAGCATTTTTTTATACAGTCTAATTTCCCATAATTTTTGGGATGATGTTTAAGACAGTTATTCAGAAGAGAAAATGTTAATCAATTTTATTTCAAAGCCACATTGAAATTCCACATAAATTGGTGCCAGAGTGCAAATGCTTCTCAACTGGGAATGGCGAAGGGAGGGAAGAGAAATACATACCAACTCTCAGTTTAATAGAAAGGATGTGAGATCCGTTTTACTTGAATCAAATACTATTTAGCAACTTAAGCATCTGGAGCAGATCTGATAACTTGGGTAAAATGTATTGATTTCTCTATTGATTTTTCTAATATACCTTCTCTGTGAGGGAGTTATAACTGAAAGTAGCAAGTGACTCAGCTAATGCCACCTCTAAGCAGTGTGCAGATGTTCAGATATGCAAGATGGGTCATCACTAAATTCCAGAACACGACAGGTCCTAGTCTTCCACTTGGAGGCAATACATGGTATTGGCTCTTCCTCTCTTCGCTTGCAATGTTTGATTTTTTTCCAATATGAAACTTATGCATTTTTACATTTCTATGAAAAAGTGGCTTTGTTCATAAACTAGATGTATCTAGGGATTAGATAGTATATGGCCTTTATACTACTATACACTGACTTTAACCTTAGGATCAAGCATATAAAGTCTTTTTCTGCAGTCCCAAAGCTGATTCATTAGTTGAAATAATACACAGGACCACATAAAATACCTGTGGGTTTCTCAACAATTTATTTCCAAGAACAGTTCTAAAACTCTGCAATGTTTGTCACTCTCTCTGAGCAATTTTTTATAAGCAAAGGCTAGCAGGAATTTCTGGCACTCTTGAAAACACTAGAATTTCTGCCATTGCCTTCAATGGGATCTAAATTTCCTGGGCGCAGAGGAAATTTATCACTGAACTCACAGAAGTTTTACTTTCACAGACTCATAGAACATGCTGAGTTGGAAGGGATACATCAGGATCGAGTCCAACTCCTGCTCCCGTGCAGGGCACCCCAAGAATCACACCAAGTGCCTGAGAGCATTGTTAAGATGCTCAAGCAGTACTTCGTACTGTTGGTTCTAGCATTGCAGTGTGCTTTCTAAAATTCAGAGCACAAATATAGAGCACAGCCACAAAGTATACCTTAGAAGTAGAAAAATTACAATAAAAAGAAGAAAAAAAGCCTAAAAAAAACCCAGTAAAGGCAACCTTGAATTACACTTAACATTATACATATTTGCACACAGGGAGTAACACTTGAAGTATACTTCCAGCAGTAGAAACTCAGACTTTAAGTTTCAACTCTAAAGGTCCAAGAATAGAGACTGCAATGAAGACTATTCTGGGCCCTCTGGTCCTTTAACCAGCTGTCCACAGGATTTTCTGCATGCCCTAACTGTGAAGAGGAGGTTGATACTGCTCCTCAGATGGCAATTGCCTCAAAGGAAGGGGGAAAGCTGGGCCAAAAAGGTAAATGGCTGCACTAGGAAAAGATTTTGCTACTCTTTTCGCAGATGAATCATAAAATAACAGGTCACCCTTCCAGCAAGCATTGTGCTTACTCCTAGTTTCTCTGACAGACTTTATTCAGACACTGTTTACTCCAATAAACAGAATGGAGAGAAACTGCCCAAGTTACACCACATTATTCCAAGGCTTCTATGTGAAACACTCAATAAGGTGGCACAGACCTGATTCACATCAAGACTCTTCTAATTCCAGAAGTAAAAATTTACCTTGAGATTTATTCTTTAGATTTGCAACATTTTAGAAGCAATTTCGGATCTCTGGCACAAGATTAAAATAAAAGTTGCAACCCAACGGCTCTAAAAGATATATCCTGAGAATACAGAGTTTGAAAAAAAAAAAAACAAATCCAAACAAGCCAAAGAAGCTGAGTTGGGCCTGCTGCACTCCAGGCACCGCGGGCTGTTCCGAACCTCCTCCAGCCGAAAGTGTGCCTCTGTCCGGGGCGCCCCGCGGGGCCCACACTGCGGCACAGCCAGCGCCCCGCCAGCAGCACCCTCCGAGCGCCGCCCTCAGGGTTCCGTGCTAGTCTACACAGAACAGACAACAGCAGCAACTCAAACCCAAACCGAAACAAAACAAAACCAAATAAGAGTCCTTCTGTTAAGTGCTGCTGCATCCCGGAACGTTCCCCTGCATGCCCCGCACGGGCCCAGCCCGGATACCTCCCCGCGCTGCGCTAACAGGGTGCGGAGCAATGAACGCGGGAAGGGCCCGGGGCGGCTCTCNCCGGCGGAGCGCTGAGGGCCCGGCGGTCGCGGGTCGCATCCCCGCCCCACCCTAACCCATGAGCAGGTCATTGGACGAAGGGAAGAGCTGTCTGAAGGGTGCCGCGGGCGAGGCGCGTTTACTGCGCTTTCCCGTGTGATTGAAGCGTTTACCAGCGCCAGGGTGCCGCTGTGGGTGTTGGCAGAGTTTCTCTAGCAGCTTTTATAGCTCTTCTCTGCCTTTGTAGTACTTGTTTTTGGCACGTGGAAACAGGACAGCAATTCATCTTCGTTCAACAAAAGAGTCATTGGACGCCCTCCTCCTCTGAGTGCTGCTCCATGGTGTCAGTGCCAGCAGAGCTCCTGTCACCACAACTGAGAGCAAATACGCCTATGTGCTTTTAAAGAAAGATTTTAAACTGCCTTTTCACCTGTCCTGGGTGAAAGCACAATCACACCAATTATAATGGTGTCAAAGAACCCAATACTGTCTTGCTCTACATGGATGCAACTTCATGCCTGCACGGAGTCCCAATATCAGAAAAAGCATTCAAGCACAGCCATATCTCAGTGAATGTATATGATATTTTGCTGCTATTCCATCTATAACTTACAAGTCTCAGCCAGGCCCTGACTTCCCTGAGCCAAATGCTGGACAAAGCAAGCCTTGCTCGGTGCTCACCAAAGGCAGTGGAGGTTGGCCAGGCCCCATGGGGAGTGCTCCAGGCCTGAAGGGCTTACAAGTCCAGAAAGACAAAACAAACAATGACAGACATAACAGGCGTGCAGGCAGCTGCCTTGGCCCTGACCCTGCCATTTTTTCTGGTTTGGTTTAACCCTGCCTGAGAGGGTGCACGATCTGGACACTTATTTTAAATGCAAATCTTGCTGGCTTACTAATTCAAGGAAGCTGAATATACTTTCTTTAATATATTCTAAGTCGAGCCTTTAAAAACATTATCAGTATCAAATATGTTTTTTTGATATTTAAACAATCAACAGAAAATAATCAATAGTCTTTTCTTTTCCTACATCTAATTTGTTTCCTTTTAAAATTATGTTTGCACTTCTCTTTCCACTTTTGTTTCTCTCAGCCCTTTCTATGCTGTATTCATTCTTCCCAGGTTTATGCTCCATTTCCTATTTTGGGTTTCTATCTTGTGTATTTATTTTTACTCATGTAGTCCCACTAGGTATCACTGAAACTAGTCACATGCTTGATTAAACACAGAATTTTTTGGTGATATTATTATTTTGCTTTTTATGCAACTGTTAATCCCTAGGTATCCTTTTCCTTGGCTCTTTGCATCTTATCTGTCTCTTGATTTAGACTAAGGCAGTGATTCCTGAGTCACTGCAGTTTAGATCTTTATTTTTTCTGTGGGATTTTAGGTCCCCAACCTTCAGCCACACTGATCATGCCTGAAGTACAAGAGTCTGTTTCTCCTGGATGAAACTTCATTTCAAGGTGCAGCTAACATGCCTCAGTCCAGCCTTCCAACCTTGCCCTACCCCAGATCCTGCCAGTTATCTTCCAAGAGAAACCCTCTGGGCCCCTTTATTGCTTTGCCCACCAAGTCAGCCTCAGCCATCTCACCTTGCTCCTGCCAGGTTTCTGCTTTCCACCTGCCTCCAGAGCTTCACAGCATCTTCAAAGGCAGATCACTGCTCAACCAACAACCTTTCTTGTTGAGGAGGTATCTCCTATCTGGATAGCCACTTAACATGGAAGCTCCATGTCTCTCTGTCCTTTCTGGTTCACACTGATTATTACGGACTTACAGGAAAGGCAGGACTTCTGTCATTGAAAGACTGCAAAGCAGTAAAGGTAGGTACAAAGGGAAAAAAAATTGAGTTGATAGGAGGTGAACTGAATGTAATATTCCTGAGGGTTTTGAACTTCCCTCAACTCCCCTTCATATGGGAGCATCCCCTGCTAGCTTAAGATCTTCATTGAGCTGAATTCCTTTGTTCATAAAGATAAAAGCTATAAAAGTACCATGCCTTTCCCCCTTTTAATTTAGCCAAATTCTAAATGTCAGTAAGTTTGCTGAGCCTGATTTCAGAAAATTGTTCAGGTTACCCTCCATACCTGCAGTTCTTCTCTGTCCACAGAACAGTGGTACTGTCAAAGAGAAGAAGCCTTCACATTTTGAGCACCTGAGATTTTTTTCCTCCTTGATCAGAGTGTGTCCTGGAGGACCTCCAGATGATGATCTTTCCTTGGTGATTGCACTTTGTGGATCATAAGTATGCATCACATAAATCTCAGCTCAGCAAAGTAACTCCTTCTTTATACATCCAATTTTAAGAGAGCAAAAGGCAGAAAATGAGACTCCTGCTTACAAATTTGCCTAATTTTTGAGTCTGTTGCTAGCTTGAAAATATTCACATGGATTGGAAGGGGTGTTTGGTATACCTGTGTGCTTCATATTAAAGATCTACTGTGGAATCCTCTGAAACCCACGTTGCTACAATCTACCAGAAAATTAGGAGGGTTTCATACGAACCTGTTGCTTCATAAATGAAACTGCCTTTCTCTGGACCTTGGTAATTTCTCTGCAGACAGCATGACAGTGGGACTTTGTATCATTCTCTGCCCCCTCTCCTCAAGCACATTCTTTATAGAGCACCAGGCTGGTTTTTTTTCAAATGTTCTTTGGGAGGTATTCAGGATCCCCACCTTCAAACTTGAACTTCAAAGTTGAGCAGGATGTCTAGTGCCCATCTTCTCAGCATATTTTTCAAGAACAAATTATAAACATTTCAAGTAAAGTGCACTTCTTACAAGTTTGTTTGCCAAGTACTGCTGCCTCCCTTCCAAGTTCCAACTATGTCAAAGCATCTGGTTTACAAACAGGTTCCTCCCTTCAGCTGGTACATGGACGCCAGGGCACAGAGGCTTATCACTAATGAAGGAGTTTACAGGATGAAAGGGGAAAATGCTGTGGGAGTTACTTGACTGACTCTCACTTGTCACAAAATGTGTAGGTAGTTGTAGTTGCTGAGCAGATGGATGAAGTGATGTGCAAGAGGAGTTATACCCCCAAGTTATTCCAGAGTCTGAAAATTCCCTGAAGTCAGTAGATTTCCTTTGATTTCTATGGACTTTACATTGGTCTTTCAGGTGATTACTTATTCTAATCATGAGACACTGCCTACCCCAGGATTTACCTCTCTAAAGAAGCCTGAGGTCATCTGACATTCTCGGATATTTGCAACTTAACATTACCAAAAAAATACTTATTGAGGAGATAGAGAAAGATGAGTCCAACATATTTTGTGCAGAAAGCAATGCTTCCCTTACTTTCATTTTTACTTGTAGCTAGACCAGCTGCAGCTTACATAAAGGACAAGTTATTTTAACTTGATGTTCGGGTCAACCCCAATTCCAAGAGAAGATAAATCTGGCATAAAGCCATGTGCTTCTCATGCATCACACACACTCCACATTGGGATCTACACAGACTCAAATACAGAGTGTGTGCACATTTCTTACTATTATTTTTCTTTTCTATCATAGCTTGCATAGCAGAATAAAGAACTTTCAAACACCCCTCTGAAGATTTGTGGGAACTCAAGAAGTTGCACCAATTAATGTTAGCTTGGTCAGAGTATGCAATACATATGAAAGAACTGCTATTGCTGCATTCTCCCATGACTCTAAGTCATATTTTACTATGTTTTGCAGCAGATTTTAACAGTATGTCTAATATTTTCAGGGGCTTTCACCCTAATTTATGCTAGTGTGCCAAAGATGGACTTTGTTTAGAAGACAGCTGTCTTGTCTAAGTAATAGTGATGGTAGATTTTTTCAGAAATATTTTTTTTTTCATTCCTTCTGGTTATAATAAACTTTATAATATACCATAATTTGCATAGCTTGACTATATACTTTCATTACATAATGAAATATATATATCCAGTTATGTAATTTCATTCATAATTTCATAACTCTGCATGAGCTTGATACCTGATCCTCTGCCATTCTGTACATTGTCTTTCCCTTTCTTTGTTATGAAGAAGCAACACTGAATCATGAAATAGTGATGATGACCCCAGTGCCAGAATTGTCCGTCCAAATCAGTGGAACTAAGCTTTCAATATTTCAGAAAATCTCCTAACTTTTTGCTGTCTCAGTTATGAAAATGCTGAACCTTGCTTGCTCACTTGTGTAGGATTTTATTGCCCATGCACTAGACAAATTATTAGATGCAAGATTCAGTCAGTGCCTTGTAGCCTGGATTTTTGTGAACTAGATGGGTCTGTCCCTATATTTTGTGTGTGTATGCAGAACAAGAGGGCAATAGGAAACTTCCTCAAATCCTAAGAATCTCTTTCAAATGCCAAGGCAATGACAAATTCAGAATTTTCAGAAAACAGAAGGGTTGTTTTAGTGTGGCCCTGACTGCACAGCACCTCAGCTTGTGGGTACACCTGTGCTGCCCTGTTAGCTCAAGGCTCTGGTCCATGTGGGAGCTCTCTCTGCACAGCTTACATGCTGCCTTGATTGTAGCATCCAGCTGGACACAAAACCATGGAGCTGATTGTGCTCACCGTGGGAGTATCTAATACAATATCTGTCTATAAAATTCTGGCTAATGACCCAGAAAGCTAACAGTCATCTTTATTATTTTAAGTCCAAAATTTAAAAAGCAGAGAAATTATCATGCTGCATCATTATGGCATAGTGATAAATAGAGCAAAAAGTTGAGTTCAGCAAAGAAGTGTTTGGCCACATTGTATAGTAACAGAGGTTAAATCTAACATGAAGACACTGATCAGAGTAAAAGTGGCATGCTACTAGAAGAAAAAATTCCTGACTCTCAAATTTGTGTTTATTGTTAGTTTTTCATTTCAGTGGTGGGGAAACCAGTGCTAGGGCTGCCTGAAAACAGGACCTGCTGTCTCCCTGGGCAGCAGTTACACATAACTTTTTTCAGACACAGACCATTCTATGAGCTACCTGATCCTGTGAGGGCATGCACAAAACCCAGCCCATCTCCCTTTGAGCTGCCTTTCAGCTCCAAGTGTTGCCAGTTAAAGAATCTTCTCTGTTTATTCTGTTATGTTTTTCATTATGAAGCTTATGTATTGTCTTCTTTTCTTGCTCTTGTACTCAAAATGCTGAATTATTGGTCATGGTTCTGTGTGACCTGGTTCTGACGTTCTTAGTCTAGCTGCTATATTTTTGTTACATGGTATTTCAGGTACATCACTCTTTTGGAAAAGTACATTTCTTTTGTGAAGGAACTTCTATTGTGTGCCTGTTTTTCACAATATGTATGTACGGTGCCTGCTGCAAATGATTGTCTGCTGTATACATAAAAATAAGGTGTTTTAATCATGATGTGCCCATCATTCCTGCTGGGCAATTTACAGTAAAACTTTTAAAATGTTTAAAAGAAAAAAAGGAAGCACTGATATTCCTGGAAATTTTCTGTTCAAGGAGGTAAAAAACCAAAGCCCAGTCTTATTCAATACTGCCTATTGGAGAAAAGAAAATCCAAGTGTGTACTTTTCTCTTCTGTGTTTTCTGAAGCTCATCAAATGTAGGCTGTTTCATATCAATGTCAGGAATGAAATGTCAGAATTACAGGCATTCCAAATTTTCCTGAGCCTCAGCAGCCAAAACATAGAGCCATCTTGAGCTGACCTTCATTGATGAAGAGGAGCAAAAGGAATGAAGAACTCTACAATTAAAAGTAGCGGAACCTAAGTGATGGTGTGATTTACAACTCATAACTACAGCTTTCAGAAACAAACAGGAAATGCCTGTGATCTGGTGAGTTTCAGTACGATGCTTTCCATTTCTGAACTAGTAAAACTTTTCAAAAGCCCAGATTAAACTGAGAGGAAAGGGATTTGTTTCCATCGGTAGGTTATTTATTCCACACAATCAGATTTTGACTTGTGATGAAGGCTCTCACTGCCTTAGGAATATGAGGCTAGTTCCAGCTGTCTTGATATCAAATAATAATTACATGCTTTATGACCTCTGTCATAAAGCATCCAAGAGATCAAAAGCCAAAATACTGTTGGTTCATTTTATGTTGATTTTGTTCAATTCTAGTAACAGATGGGACTTGGGTTTTTCATGTAAAGAAAAACTTCTTTAAGTCCAGGAAGCTGATGGTTGCTTAATTTCTTGTGTCATTTTCATAATTTATCTTTAAATTTGTCTTCCAACCATAACATAACCATAAGAATGTACATTTGATAACATGAAGGCAATTCCTAAATTTTCTAAAAAAATGTATAAAAATGTATTTTAGATTTGTGGGCATAGAACAACCTTGCATAAAAAAATAAAGTTTAATGATTTATTTTTGTTTTTACCCCTTTCAAATCACTGATGCACCATTAATTGATTTCCTGCAGGCATGCATCTTTACAAAAATTGTATGAAGTGGAAGGTACATTATATTGCTCTGCAGTTTGGTTCATTTAATACTATGAACTTTTCTGTTGTAATACTACAGATTTCTTTTTCTGTAAGGAGGTTTATGAAAAGTGTAATCAATAGAGAAATTCAAGGACTTTTAAGTGAGAATAAGCTAATGGCCTAAACTGGCATTTTGAGAAGACACCAAATTCAGTATCATCTCTCTCTTACATGAGTGCAGTGAGGACAAATTACAGAGTAAATGCTTAAGACTTTATATATGTTGTTGGAAAGAGATAGTACTTCAGCATCAGTATGTCTTCTGGCACTGGACACAGGGTTGATACTGACACATGAACAGGAATATCACCTGCCAGCATCTTTACAGCTTACCTAGTTAAAAAAAAATTAAAAATGGTTAAAGCCCAGGAAGAGGTCTCAAAATATTTTGTTTTGTTTCCTTTCCAGAATTCCTCTTCAACCTTTATCACTCTTTGTCCCTCAATTTGTTCTCTATATAGCACAAATAATAAAAGTTACTAGTTCTCATGATTTTTGAGTGATGTGACTCATTAATTGTTGTCTATGAGTTTTTTTTTTGCAAGTAATATGAAATTCCCAAGTTTTAATTACAAAGTTATTAATAATTTATACAGTAGTATACACTTTACATACTAGTCAAGTAAAACGGTTTCCAGTGCCATACCTATAACTTTGGAGTTTCTTGGAATTTTTCTGCCTTTTTTTTTTTTTTGTTTTGTTTTGTTTTGTTTAGAAATTTAAAAAAAAAAATTAATAGAGTAGTACCTCCTTAAAGTCTTGTTCTGAGAACAATATGCTACCACTGAGGACTCTTGTTTTTCCTTAGACTCACAGTTTTTTACAGATACATTTGAAGGCCTCTATTTTGATGGCTGTAAGGCCCCAAAGCTCAGTATTTCAACCTGGTCTTTTCAAAATTTTGCATTTGATAAAACCAGAAGTGCTATTGTATAAAGGAAGCTGATAGAGCTGTCTATGTTAATTCTTATTTGAGCTACAAACTATCTTTTAGAAAAATATTGAAAGATTTCTATTGAGAAGGTATCTGCCACAGACCATAGGAAGTTGCTCACTTCAGTTTGCAAAAATATGCATCTTTATTTTTAGAATGGTTTTGTCCAGATTTTCCTTCTATTTTACCTCCTTATATTGCTAATCGCATGGTTTTGATAGATTTAAGAGTCCATAATCAAATCTGTATAATTCCCCATGGTAACAGCTTAGAGGTTAGGTCCAAATCAATCTTTAGTATTCTCAGCTGATAAACCAAGCAGATTGAGCACTTTGAATCTTTTACCCTGAATCATGATTAACAGTCCCCAAGTCAGGCTTGTGACTCCTCTCTGAACTTCTTCAACAATATTCCTGAACCATGGACCTCAACTCTGGACAAAATATTACAGTAATGATTTCATCAGTGCTAAATACAACAGTAACATAATAACTTTCGACACCTATCTTCATTCATTATTCCTGTGATACCTATTTATTAAGCTCATATTAGACATTTTGTGCACCATGTCACATTGGGAAATTATACTCAGATGACTATGAACTCTGATCCTCAACTCTTTTTGAGAAGCACTGGTTCCCAGAATTCTCTTAATTACAGGCTGAAATGCTAGTTCTCATATATTTAGTTATGTTAAATGTATTTTCCAGAGTCAAGTCGCTCCTGTTTACAAGAGATTTGATTACCTGATGTTGGTAATGACCATTTCTCCAGTCACTGTTTTGTTTTCAAATATGAGCACTGATAGCCCAGCTCTGGTGAATCACCTGGGTCCTAATGTTCAGTCCATGGAGGAAGATTCTTTCAAAACACATTCCCATAAGAATGATACAATTCTCAGGCACAACTTGGCAAGATGTGATCTGAGTACCATAGAGATAAGGAAGGAAGGTGGTCACCTTCCTTCCACCAGTTATAAATTTGCACATTGCTGTTGATAAGAAAGACCTTTCAAAGTGAAGGTAGTCAATATCATTCTGGTATTGAATGCCACAGTTCAAGAACTTGCTATGTGAAGATGAATTTTCTTTCCTTTGTTCTACATTCCCATCACTGATATTGTAATAATACATGTATTATGAGAACACATACAAAAACTGGGTTAAATATCTTTAAATTATCTTTGCAATTCTAAAAATTCCAATTAAATCTCCTCAAACTGTATTTTTTTCCGCAAAGAAGTTGCAAAGCAACAGTGTCAGAGCAAAGATTAGTCCTCCTGAATCCCAGCTATTGGTTAGAACAACCTTTCTCACATGTTAGTTAAAGTAGTTAATAATATGATGAGTTTTAATTGAAAAGTAGATGGAAAAAATTACAGTTCTGTTAAAAAACCTCTTAAGCTGTAAGACTTGGTAAAAAAAAAAGTATTTAGCCAAAGATGCTATTTGAGCATCTGGTGGTGTACAAAATTACACATTTTACAGGTATACTGAGTAGGAATATCCTGTCCCATCTTTAAAGTAAGGAAACTGTACACAATCTCAGGATATTACTGATTCATTATCCCTCCAACTTGTCTCAAATAAAGCATTAAGTAACAAGAAGACAAAGAAACCTTCAGCAGGCAGAGAAGGATAGGTTAATTGTACTTCTTTCTAAAAATACTGTAGACATGATATGTGATGCTTTATTTCTATTTTGTAATCCTTATTTTCTTCAGTGTTATTCAGATTTATTTATGATATATGTGTTATTATGTATATTTGTGTTTTTATATATGTATTTTGCATATATACGTAAATATATTTATTATTATAGGTTTTTTAGGGACAAACAATACAGATTTTGTAAAAAGCTTCATAGAAGAGCATATTTGTTCCTCTTCAAAAATGTGCTCAGAGGAAATGCTGGATGGTCTTTCAGAACTAGTTACAGTTTCTTCTTTCGTAGTCTGCTCTATCCCGTCTTGTTTTGCTCCTCAGCTGAAGTTACAATTTAAAGTAAGTTTGTTAGCTCTATATGACTGTAATTTATGATGCTGGTTTTGGCTCCTACGGGACCATATTCTGGCCAGAAATCACCACAATAAAGATACAGTTCATCTTCCCTTTGAATTTCTCAGCTTTTTTTCTCCCTTAAGAAGCTTTTCAGGACAAGGCAGAAAGCAGTGGGAACCAGCTCCTCTGGTTTTACACCCTTTGACAGTCCCCCTTCAGCCAGGGGAATTTTCACACTGGCATCTGTAACCAGATTCCAAGTTTCTTTATTGTTCAAAGACTGCAAAATAGCTGGGTCAAGGGGCAGAGACTTTATCTGAATTTATTTTGCTTAAGCTTGAGGTCTGGTGTTGTTTAACTAATAAGATCTCATTACATCATAGCCCATACAGCTCTGCCTTGCAAAGTCTTCCTTGGACAAGACAGTGAAAAGCAATTAAGAAAATGATGAACACAAAAGTTGCTCAGGCTAGTTCAAATGAAGCTTTTGCCACTCAGCCCTCAAGTCTTCACTCTAAATTGATAAGAGAATGGGGAATGGGGGATGGGGTGGCGGTGGGAGGATGAAATAATTGTAAATTTCTTTAATACCTGTAATCTTAGTCTGTGAGGAACATCCCTTTGTTTTAGCAGAGAGGTTAGATCCTTTGTTTCATTGTAAAATTTTTCTCTCATCTGCAATGTTACAGAGAAGTCAAATACAAAACCAACATTACTACTGCTACACAGATATTTTGTGGACCACCAAACCCTGTAAATTTTATGTCTTAAACTATTGTTTAGCAAAATGAACCACTAAATACTTGCAAATGTGCTGTCAGTAATTTCATATTTGTGTTTTCCCACTCACTTCAGCACATTATTAAAAGACAGAGAATAATTACGAAACAGAATCCAGCTAAGCTTTGAACCCGGAATTTTTCCATGCTGTAGTGAAGTGACGCATGCCACATGAACTAGTGGACAAGTGTTTCCAAGTACTAGGATGTGTACCTTCAACAGCTATGACTACATCTTTTACCTGGCTGCAGATTACTGTTGCCTTTTTGTATTATAGGATCTATTGGAAACTAACTAAAATAGACTTTTTGCAGTGTGTGGTACAACAGAGTTCTCAGCTTGCAAGTGTTAACTGCTATTGACTTAGGCACCTTAAATATTCATAATAATAACAACAAGACACTTCTTTTTAGAAATATTTCTTTTCTGTTTATTCATATATCTTCCTTCATGAAATAAAATACAGCAGTATTCCTGAATTTTTAAACTGCCTTAAAGAGCAGCCACAAGGAATATTATGTATGGTCCCATTTATCTTCATGGGGCATGAAGTACCTCGTGATGACAATTCTAACTCAACACTGCTCACAGACTGGAAAGTCACACCTGACTTTTCTGATCATGGAGTCTTAACACCTGTACCACCTAGGCTATGCATTTTTTCTGAATGATTTTTTCATTTTATATTAGTATATTCTTAGGAAAATATCCACACTTGCTTGAAAAATTGATTATGATAGGGAACCCCTGACAGCATGTAAGAAATGATTCCAGAATATTCTCACTGTCCAGAATAATCTTACAGTTAAAATTGTTCCTCTAGGCTTTAGTCTGGATTTGTCTCACTGCAGATGCCATCATTTGGAATCTCTTATAGGTTGTCTGCTACAGTGAAGACCCTACTATTATCAAAACATATTGTAGATATTGTGATAAAGGTTTATTAAATTCATTTGAATTCTTATTAGTCTTCCATTAGCCTTTTCCAGGTTTTAACCATCTCTCTAAAACTGCAGACACACATGCCTTCTGATCACAGCTAGCACTGATGCCTGAGCAAGAATTTTGTTTGGTTGATTATTTATCCTGATCCCTGTGGGTTTTTAAAAATACTGGGTCTTTTCCAACACAGGTTTTTGTCTCACACCCCCCCATCCCCTTCCAGCAGATATCCTCCACATTTTTCATTCCTTTCTCCCCATGTATCACTTTAGCCTGTATTTCATTCATTGTTTGGTACTGATATCAGATTGACAAGCCTGTCCATGCTGTCCTGTTTACCACTTAGAAATACAGTTAGAGATTTTGCATTCTTCCATTCTTTTAGAATTTCATTTGCTTTCTTAGGTTTATTGGAAATCTATATTTGTGTTAAAGGAAAACCTCATCCAACTCTAAGTCTCTTGAATATCAGTTATCTATGTCTATTTATTTAAAAATCTCTAGCTTTTGTAGCTGCTGTTTATTGTCCTCTTCTGTTGCTGTAAAACTGAAAACTGTTTATTCATCATGTGCTGTGATCAAATCATTCTTCTTTATCTTTTCAATTTTGTGATCACATTTTCCATATATGACACTGTCCCCTAACTATCTTACAATGGATAAAACTTTCTAAGTTAAAAAATCATTTCTGGTAAGAATAACTTTCCCTTTAAACTCTACTGCATTTATTGGAAAGGGCAGGGGTGAATGCTGTTTTGTTATGCTTGTGTTGATTTTCCTAATTTTAAAACAATCATTCTCCCTCCATTACTACAGTTAGATACTAAAGTACTGCCAAACAGTATGATTTGATATTCTGCAGTGGACAACCCCTATTGCTCCATTAGGACATTCATGTTTTAGTGTTTGTTTGCAATTTGCCACAATTTGTAAATAAAAATGTCATTCTTCTGCTTGGTGGTTATAGCACATAGTAGCCAAACTAAGCCTTCAGTTTTGTCAGTTAGTTTGTCTCATTCCCTGTACTCAATTCAAAGGCATTACAGGGATTCAAAGCATCATCATCAATCTCCTGTCTCATCTAACAATTTAAGAAACCTAAAGATACCACACCATTCATAAAATAGATTGCTAAGGAAGTGCCTACAATTCTGTTGTTTGATTATGTTCTTACTTCTGCTTACCCACTCTATATTTTTTCTAAGGAGATTACAACATTCATTTTGAAAATTCAAACATATAAACATTCCCATCAGCTTTTTTGACAATGAAGACAAAGTCATTTAATAAATTAACAATATCAGTTTCACTTGTTCAGTACTTAGGTTCCTGACACTGATGTACAGTACAGAATTTGGTCTTTTATTTTGCTATCAGTACCTGAATATTATTCAGGATGAGTGTTTCTGTTCTGGAATGAGGGTTAATTCACTACTGAAATGTCATAGGATACTTGCTTACATATCCATTGGTATCAGTGTGGGTAGTGGGAGTTACTAGCAAAGGACAGTGCAGAAGGTGTTCAGGGTTGCTTTGATGGTTAACTATTTTAAAGCTTCTCCACAGTATTTGAAGTCCTTTCAAACATGCCTGCCCAAAAAGAAATCAAAGCTTAATTTTGAAAAAAGAAGTTCTATTTGTGTAATTTTTGAAATGCCAAACTGTTTCCCCTTTCTATGTTAAAATTGCACATTTTAAATAATCTGTGATACACAGACTACTATAACATGAATTTAATTTCATATCAATATAAAGGATATAAGAAGCATACCTTACTGATTTATTGTTACTACTTATTGAGTAATTTTGTATTTTAATTCTTTGTCTCCATATGTTTTGTAGTTAGCTTTCATAGTCACAACAAAACCAGCAATCTTTTAGTAGATTTTAAGTAATGCTTGCATTGGGCAAGCTTTCAGGTAATACTTGTATTAGGCCCAAACCAGCTCCCATTAAAATCCATGAATAAACTAGCAGTTATCTCCTAGAATAATCCCTCTTAAACCTTTATTACAGCAAGTAGCACCAGTTCACCTGTTATATTAAATTCAATAAATTACTGTAAGAAGTATGCAGACATATCTGCTGCACAGGTAATTCTTCAAATGGGCACTTACTGCTTTTCCTTTCTTCCACATGGATTTGGAGTAGGTCCAAAATAAAGGTTTTCTGGGCATCCATGTAGTGCAGCATGGTGCTGTAGTGGTAGATTTTCAATAAAAGAGAATGCCAGGATTTTATATGTGTAGCTGGAAGAGATTTTTAAGAAGTCAGCATCCATTTAAGCTCTTTTCAAAGACCAAGTATTCAACATTCAGCTGCACTCTTTGATAATCTTGTTTCTTGAATAGGTGCTGACTTCTTTCCTGAAGTGGTGACTTCTGAAATTCTGGCAAATAAAGGACACTCATGGATGGAAGAATCATTCCTTTGATGAGAAAATGTTGACCTGTCTCCTATGGCCAAGATGGTCACTGCCAGATTTCTGGGATAAAGCACTAAAGCAAGGGCACTCAAAATTACCGAATGGTTGGATTGAGGTAGGAAGGTGCATATGGTTCAAGCAGCTGCCTCAACAAACTTTACAAATACTAGACTGAGCTTCAGCTGGAGCCTCATGCAGGAATATGTGCCACAGGAGCTAGCACAGTCCATTGTTCAAGTGCAGTAACAGTGAATTACTAGAAGGATTTGAGAGTAATTGAAGTTTTTTATCATGAAAAGATGTCTACCACCAAAAATTAGACTGTGCAAATAAAAATAGTGTCTTCTAAACCTCTTTTTGTTTTCCTTTTTAACAACTAGGTATGAAATGGTTAAACTTCTAGTACTTCTCCTTACAAATAATTTGTTCAAAAAAGTACTGTTTTTCTGAGTCGCTTATCTGTGCCTGCTGCTTTGTTTCTTACACAATGAGTAAAATAAGTGACAATCTAAAGTGCAGCGCTATGATATCCACTTGTTTAGAAGGTACCTTAGCCTAAATTTCTCTGGTTCTTCTCCTAGCTGTGTTGGTTGTGTAGCTTTAGCAGTAAAAAAGCAGGTTTTTCTGGTGAAGGAAAGTGAAAAGTGGAATGCTAAGGAAACAAACAGTATTTATTTGATTATAGGTTTATACAAATTTGGAAAATAAAGTTACTTTGCTGCTCCTGAATCGCATAACTCTTTGATTCACATCTACAAGCCAGTATCTCTATTGCCTTCAAAAAATATGTCCTGAGGTTGTGTCCCTGAAGTCCTCTTAATTAAACTTAAAAAAGGAGCTTGTTTCTTCAGTGTTTCACTAGTGTAAAACTCCTGTATCTAACCATATTGTTAACATCCACAGTCTGCTTTCAATTTACTTCCCAAACACATGAATTCTATAAAAGTGCTTGTGGGT
The DNA here is from genome assembly GCA_013400575.1 of Peucedramus taeniatus. Lineage (NCBI taxonomy): Eukaryota > Metazoa > Chordata > Aves > Passeriformes > Fringillidae > Peucedramus > Peucedramus taeniatus. The sequence goes on along the minus strand of WBNO01025914.1, from coordinate 120,696 downwards.
GGAAAGATGACTACTTAATACATGCTAATTTGTATGTATAACATAGGAATGGTTTTTAAAAAGACAGCTCTGTCCCTTAATCCTAAATACTGACAAAATTTCTAGAATTCTCAGAGTGTTGCTACAGATGTGTAAACGTCATGAAACTGAACTGAATTTTGCATCTTTAATGTGGTCTGTGTGTCTGTGTTACCAAAGGAAAGAATTGTCTGGACAGAGCTGTTACTGTTGTTTGGTTACTCATATGTTTCCCTAAATGTAAGTACTTTTGGCTTAAAAGGAAAGAGCTAGAAAATAACCGTATGCTCTTTTTGGTATTACAAAGTCATAATCTAACATCAGTGTTGAGAACTGCCTTTAGGGTGGAAGAGAACAGAATCAATCCTGTTGTCTTTTGTGAAGTAGAACCCTGTCTGTTCCACAAAATTCAGGTTCTGGCAGATGATTTTACACTCTGGGAGATTAAACCATAGCCCCTGGGCCACTCATGTGTGCCCTGTGAAAATATAATGGGGCAAGCTTATAAGAGGCCTTTTGCTGCTTTACCACATGAAGCCAACTCATCTATTCCTTTACTCCTCTACCACCCCACACACCTTGTTTGTTCTGAGTGCAGCTGGAGCAGTTCATCTGTAGGTGATGCTTTCCCACCAGAGCTTACATAGCTTGTGGCAGAGGCACTTCTACCCAACCTTCTCCTGAGGGGTGAGAAAGTACTATATCTGGAAGAAGAGAGTAGAAGCAACAGAACAAATAAAAGACAAAATTTCTTCTGTCAAGAATATTTCTGCCAGCTTTAATGAAAAATTTCTGCAAGTCCCTATGTCTTGTTTTGCTCTGAGGAAACCATGAAAGATAAAAATGCAAATAAATAAGCACAAGATAAAAATGTTTGACTTCAGACATGGGTGGTACTTGTGGAGACTCCCTGTTTTACAGTCAGGACTACATTTTTGTAGTTAAACTTGCTTTTTGGCTTATCTGGCCCCTATATGCAATTCCATATACTCCATAACCCTGAAAATAGCATCTGAGCTGCCTCTGCATCAGGCTGAGGAAGTTGGGAAATTTGGAGTGAAATTCAATGGTCACTGCTCTGAGTTGCTGAAAGCAATTGCAGAAAAGGCTGAAGAGACAATGCTACTTTAAGTGCTGCCCATCTCAAGGTTGCCATACCCTGCTATTTTGCTATTCAGAGCCCTGAATCATCTTTTGGAGACAAGTATTTATGTGGTCTATTTCATAAAAGCCACAGGTGTTCTCACCAATGGTTTGAAACTGACAACAAAGGGGAATTGTTGCAAAGTCTTTATGTATATATATTTATACATATAATAGCTAAAATATGATGCTATTCTACTTGACTTCTAGACCCTCTTTGGACCTAAGCCATTAATCACCTTCCAGGACCATGACCTAAGCACTTGGTTTTGGTTGATTTGGAGTAGGGCTGTAGTGTCCCTTTGCAGAACAGGGGTCAAAGACCAGTGGGAGCAGCAGGAGAAGAGTGGGTGAGCACCGCAGCAGGTGGGATTTACCCAGGACATGGGAGCCTTGGGTCAGTGGCTGCTCTAAGGACTGACTGGGCATTCTATCTACTTACAATTTAATCCTCTGCACAGAAGAGGCTCAGTTTTAGAAGGTTGGTTAGGTTGAGGAAACTCACCAAACTTTTAATCCTGAATGTGACAGTTATTATTTTGAGTATTTTCAGAAATATTTACTTCGGAGCTTAAGCAATTTTATTGGCACCTTATCAATGTTAACTCCTGGAAGCTAAACAAGGATTTGAAAGGTTACAGTCTTAGATTTACATGCCTAAATTTTAGTACCACCTTACAGGTCACATGCCAAACTCTTCAGAAGTTATGAGCTGTTCATGAGACTCACACAGCTACTTGTTTATGTATGTTTGTGATACTGCTCCCTGGGTTATACTTTGGAAACTCACCAAAAGGTTTAGCAGTCTTAAAACTTTCCTCACCTTTGGCTAAATAAGACTTTCACATATACAACTAATTGTTGGGAGACCAGGACCCAAAAAGTCAGCATGGCCTGTTTGGCACAAAACAGGAAAAGAATCCAGAAAGATGTATAGGTCATCCTTATATGCAATGCCAAATATAATGTCAAAAATTGTGACATATTTTCTAATACAGAAATCGAGTTTCAAGATTTGCACAAAATATTTTAAGGGTTTTTTCTTGTTTGGTTTGTTTGGTTGCTGCTTTTTTTTTTTTTTTTTTTTTTTTTTNTTTTTTTTTTTTTTTTGTTACTCTATCAAAGAAATAGAACTGACACAGTGTAATCCCTCATTTTGGTCAGTGCCGCTCAGGGCAGCATCTATTCAAACTCGAGCAAGACAACTTTGAGAGCCATACTTTATTTTTCTTTCCCCCACCCCAGCAACTCTTAATTACTTGATCTTTTAAAATTTTGTCTGCTGTTATAATGTCTATTCAATAACCTAAAAATTAAATTATTATTTATTACAGGTATATTAAACTGTAGGCAGTGCAAACACTGAAATTGTCAGCAAATTCTTGGACACAAGTCTTTTACCAAGTGTTCCTAAATCAGCAATTGGTTGTAATGGCCTAGTTATTTCTCAAAGCTGACAAAGTGTCACAAGATTTATTTCCATCAGATGAATGTTAAACACCTGTTTCACCAATTCACAAACCTTAGCTTTTAAAGTTAATACAAAGAGCTTAGTTGACTATGGAGAAGACTTTTTTTTTTTTTTTTGGTAACATGAAATGAACACAATAGATAAAGGAATGCTGAAAGTGTTTATTGCCTGCAGTATAATTCTGCATTTCATGAGATAGCCTGGAAAGTGGACATAGAGCTTCAGAGGAAATGAGTTTCTCTCTTTTGACATATCCACAAACTAAAAGTGAGAATTTCCTACTTAATGTCAACAACTACTGTTAGGATATAGGAAATGGAGTTTCTCTAGGCCTAGCAAAAAATTAGAAATAGGATTTATATTAGGAGATGGCCAGTGCTAATTACAGATTTGTAAGGTTTGTGAGCACTTGTGAAATGCCAGCCTGAAGACAAAGTTCTGTGTATTTCTAGAGTGAAACAGAAAAAGCCTGGAAGTGAACCTTTAATGGTAAGCATTCCATCCAGCAACACATTTGGATCAATACTGACTAAACCACACCTGTCCAAAAATAGGAATCATGATAAAAAAAATGATAAATTTGATGATTTTTGTGGTAGAGTTCAGTGAAGATCCCTGCTTGCATGAGAACCAATTGTCTCCTGAGAACACCAACATTAAGAAAATCCCAAAGAAAACACTCCTTCTTTTTATGATTCTTCAGTAGCTATAGTAAATGGGCATTTGCAAGGCATTTACCTGAAGAATTTAGAAAGGGCTAAAGTCTTATCTGACAAGGACACAGAAGGTGCCATGTTTACATTGGGGAATATAAAATCATTTTATGCTTAGGCATTTGTTTATAGTAGTCAAAGTTTTAAGAGTAATCAGAGATTGTATTAGACCATCACAGCTTCTTCACAGATATTCCAAGTTCCATTTTCTGTATGTTCCTTTTCAGAATGCAGCACTGCAGAACAGGTATACAAAATGGGCTAAACTGAACCCTACAACTGTAACATAAAAGATCTGTTTGTTTGGTTTTTTCCTTCTTGTTGGTTTTTTTTTTGGTTTTTTTTTTTATTACTGTTTTTTAGAGAGGGGGTTGAGTGTGTGAGGGTGGTTTAGTTTTGTTGGTTTATTCTTTTTTTTTTTTTTAATTAGACTTCTCTTTTATGAATGCAACCTCCTGAGGCCAAAAAGTACTGTGAAGCGTTGGTGCCTGTGTGTTTTGATGAGCAAGTGCTTGGGGACATCAGGTGCCAGAAAAAACCCTTTGGCCTGGCAGGGCACAGTGAACGGAGACGCCTGTGAAGGGCACCGGCAATCTGCTGCCTGTCATTCGGGACTATCAGCGCCGGGAAACCCACTCTGCCAGGGCGGCAGGAGTTCGAGGTGAAAGAGAAAAAAAAGAAAGTTGCCATCTCTCATTAAGATTTATTATACGTCTGAACTTTTGTAGTCCCGAAGCTTAACGACAGATGGTGGTGTAACTCCACCAATTTTGTAACGTCTCCTTTTCTTTGATGTTGTAATACAGATTCTCCTCGACTTGACTTCGGTTAAAACCAGCATTTTCTGCTCTTTCCCAAGTGTCTCGGAGCAGTACGCAGGGAGGGAAGGGAGTGCACCTAGTTCGAAGAGGAGTCTGTTATGTGTTCATGTTCGCTTTCTAAACAATCCGAACAGAAAATAGCAATCTTATAGACACCTAACACTGCCAGCAGCACAGAGAAATTACATTAAATTAATTAAAGGAAAATGGTTTCAAAGCGGTTTATTTCAAGCGAGAAATACAATTGTGCAGATGAAATCTTGAACCGTAAACAGGAACAAATAAAACGCACCAGCGTTTTTCATTAGAAAGCCAAGTCCCATTTTATACCGTAGTCGTCCTTGAAGTTAAAAAAAAAAGAAAAAAAAAGAAAAAAAAAAAAGTGGGGAAAATGTGTGTTTGTCTAGCTTTAATTTTGGGTGGAACTGCCAACTCGCGCCGAGTAAGATTAGCGGCCAAACGCCGTGTTGGTCCCGGCACGTTGTGCCCACCAGAGAGAGGGTCTGCCTGCGAGGCCACACTGAACAGGACGAGGGGTTCGTGGAACAAAGCGCAGCCCGGAGGGAAGGCTGGGAGTGCTGCGGGCACTCACGGGAGCGGACAGCCCGACGGCGGCGGCCCGCGGCAGGGCAGAGCAGGGCAGGGCAGAGCCGGGCCGGAGCCGTGGGTC
>WBNO01025914.1:9822-113111 GCA_013400575.1 Peucedramus taeniatus | reverse complement strand
CGTGATAGATTTTGAAGAGAGCGGGGCGGCCGCGGCGGCTTTGGCTGTGGAGCGGGCTAGACTCGACTCTGCCGTGCCATCGGCAGTGCCAGGGCAGCCGTAGGACGGAGGGCGAGCGCCGGCGCCTCCGCTCCGCCTTCTGCCGCGCCGGGCGCGGGGTGCGCAGGCGGCAGCGCTCTTGGCCTCCCGTAACCTGCCCGAAAGCCGTGTGCCGCCCGGCGGAGCCTGCTCGGCCGAGGTAAAGGCACNGGCCGCGGCGGCTTTGGCTGTGGAGCGGGCTAGACTCGACTCTGCCGTGCCATCGGCAGTGCCAGGGCAGCCGTAGGACGGAGGGCGAGCGCCGGCGCCTCCGCTCCGCGTTCTGCCGCGCCGGGCGCGGGGTGCGCAGGCGGCAGCGCTCTTGGCCTCCCGTAACCTGCCCGAAAGCCGTGTGTGCCGCCCGGCGGAGCCTGCTCGGCCGAGGTAAAGGCACTCCGTGAGACGGGTTTGTTCTTTTCCCGTAGTTCGGCTCGCGTCAGGTTCGGCAGGCAGCGGGCCCGTGTGGCAGCGCAGCCCCTGGCCGAGAACGCTGGCGAGCGCTGGTAAGGTCCCGGGATGGAGCTACTGGAGAGGCGTAAAGCTTAGGCTAGGGGCTGGCAGGAAAACGCTCGTCTAAAATTTGCGAGAGTCGTCCAGACAGAAAGCGGGCTGATGGTATATTCTCCAGGGAAAAGTATCAAAAGTATCCACCGTGGATCTGTGGTATTGTACTCTATTTATTAGTAAAGAGTGCAGAGCTACAGATGGGCAGTACCCTCTACCTGGGAATCGCTTATACTTCTAGGAAGTCTTGCTTGTGTACATAGGTACCGAGAGAAACAGAAGTTCCTCTTCCAAAGAGGATCTTCCCTGGTCTTTTCTGTGCATTAGAGCCCCTATCCAAACTGAACTCTTGAGAGTGGGAGTCTTTCCTTTGATAGCACGAATCGCTCCATTGACTTCACAGGCTCGGATCAGGCCCTTGGAAATTTTTTTAAAAAGGTGGGACTCAGAAGTTGTGCATGGTGTCTATACCCCCCCATTAATCCGGGGGGGGGGGGGAAGAAGTCAAAGTTTTAAGATATTTTGACAATTTTAATTTTTTTTTTCTTCTGTGTGCTAAGTAATTTAAAGCCATTAAGGAAAAACATTACTGCTAGTAATATTACTCTAAAGAAAATGTGATTAATTATTAAATTGGTTTCTCTAATGCTACACTAAACCCTTTTAAGTGGGATATGGTTTTAATAGTTCAAATTAGTATTTTCTAAAGTTTTTTTTTGATGACAATTATTTGTTCATCTGAATGTAGATACTCAGAATACCCCTGTTTTGTAGTAATCTGCAGTTTTAATGTAGCTTTTACAAAACAGGGGTATTCTGCAGCATTTAAGCATTTTTGGAATGCTTAAGTCATTCATTTAATTACTCAGGATAGTAGATCAGTAAAAGGTTAAGGGAAAGGAGAGTATTTGAAATATGGCATTCCAAAATGCATATAGTCAGGCATCCGAATTTATTTTGATAATATGTAACACCTGAAATACACTGCTTCATGTGAGGCCTTGTTGGTGTAGGCTTTAAGGTTTAACAGTAACCTTAGGAGGAAGTTTAAGCAGAATCAATTGTATAAATATTTGTGCATTTCTTTGTTTTTAGTTTAACCTCAGTGATTTTTACATTGTGTCACGGGATCTTTGCTACAGTGCAGTGTTTATATCATCTGACAGAGGAAAAAACCTAAATGTTTTGTAGCTTTCTGTTTAGTGAAGATTTATGTAAAATGAACAAACAATCTATAAGGAACAAGCGAATTAGAGTGGGTTTGAGTGTGAGGTAGAGTAAAAGAAATATACCAAGTTCGGGACATTTCAGTCAGTAAATACATGGCACTCTTTTAAAGCTGCACTAGGGTTTGTGCAGTACTCAGGTGAATAGTTTCACAGATTTTTGAAGTGGCTTGTTTATTTGGTGGTGTCTGGCGCTTTTTTTTTCTTTTCTTTTTGTTTTTTTGGTTGCATTTTTTTTCTGTAATCATCTGTTGCTTATACATTTTTAAATGCTTTCCATAATAGAATGTGTTGGGACTATCATTTTAAGAATAAAGGTGTATTTGCTTAGAAACATTTGTCAGACTCCATTATTTTTTTTAAAGAGTTCTCGTTGGACTTAAATGTATTTTAAAAAAATACTGTAGAATAAGATTTACTTTTTTTAAGGACTAATTTATGTGAGCTGGAAGAAGCTTTTTTATTCTGAGAAATATACTTGATTCAGCATTGCATGCACAGGAGTTATTCAAGGCTAGTGGGCTGAAAACAATAGAAAACTTCTGAGATGTGATCCATGTTGTGGCAGTGTTTTGCTATGTGTCATTGAAAATGTCACTTAACCTCTTTGTTTTTCATCGTTGATATGTGAGGGCTGGTATTTATCTTTCTGTTAGAGTGGTTAATTAATATTTCTTGAACATGGAGTACTTTTTTGTTCCATTTAAATTTTTACCTGGTTTGTTTTGGAAAAATTAAATTGTGATGGGGCTGAAAATGAATGGTTCCTGGGAGTCATGTTTTTTTTCCTTTGTTGGTCGTATTGTGAAGAGGTCACTTGCTCATATGAAATGAAAATGATTTAGGACATAGGTCACCGAAAAGTGCTCATGGAATGATTTGACTGGAGAAAAACACAAATTGCAATCAAAATAAAAAATGCTATCAGCTTTGTTGTAAAATAATAATTTTCTGTGCATTGGAACTGATTACTCATTTAAAATTTTGTGACAGCTAATAGGTCTAGAAGTAATGAAGACTGTCTATTTTTTTTCACAGCCACTGTAGCATACTTCTCAGCTAATCCTTGTTAGAAGAAATACTTGTCATTTAGATTTCTGTTCCCTGCCCTGTTTTGACTTGATACCTTTCTTGATTGTATGTGTAAAATAGTGGCACCAGAAAAACCTCATACAAGTGATGAAATTGTAGAAAATCTTAGCTGTAATAAACTAACCTCTTAAAGTTAATCTTAAAATGGCAATACAGTAGTTCATTTTTAGTTGTTTGAAGTCTTTCTTCCACATTTGTTCCTTTACAGAATAAGCATACTTACTGTAATAATTTCCAAGAGTAGCTTTAGACTTAAATTTCAAAACTTCTAGACCAGCATAAAAACAAGGAGCAGTCTCACAAGTATTATTTAGCACTGATCATCTTTTTTTTTTCTCCTTTCTGAGGCTTTCAGTAGCTTAATCAAGCTTACTGCTTTTAAAAATCTTCCAAAATGTTCACTGCTAATTATAAGAGGCATCTATTTTTTGTTGCAAGATTTGCATCTGTTTTTGTTTTCTATTTTTTTTTAATCCCATTTCTGATAGGTTTGTGTTTAAGGGCAACACCATGTTTTATGTCAGAAAGGTGGTTTTGAAAGTGCCAGTAATAGCTTGCTTATGCTGTCATCACTGAAGTAGCTGAAAATAATCTCTTTAATGAACAGTTGCTACGATGTTTATTGCTTCACCAATGTATAGTTTGGGATGATGTTAGAAAGTAACATTTGAACTCTGAGGAATGAATTTGTGTAGAATTATGTTTAATATCACTATTTCAGTTCCTATTCTAAGAAAAATAAAGTTAAAGTACGGAGTACACTTTTTTAAGGTCTTTATTGTCTGAAGTCTTTAGTAACTTGTAGAGGTTGCTGAGGGGAGGAAATAAGAATGTTGTAGGTTTAACTTTTTGTTCATTTTCTGAGTTATTTATTTTTCCTGCTAATAACATAGTAAGTACACATCTGTAGTTGGAAAAGGGTTTGCTGCAGTTTGTTTCTTATTTAACTATGTACATTATTCAGGCTGGTTGCTGGGGACAAAGCCAATTCCCTTGGATATGGTGTACTGCACCCTCTACATGCCCTGAGTGTGGGTGTCTCTTCTGCTGGTGGCAGAGGGCTTTAGGTAACAGATGACTTCCTAATAGGTTAGGCTGAGGAACAACAAACAGGTTTAGAGGACAGGCAGCACCTGCATTCAAGGTGCAGAAGGGAGATTTTCTGCCCTGCCCACTCCATCCACCCCCTTTGCAGTGCAATGTGATGTCCATTCTGGGGTGAAAGGAGAAACTACAGACCTGCATCATAGAACCCTCTGAGCCACAAAGAATCCTCTTTGAAGTTCACAGACTGGCTTTGGCTTACCTGTCAAACTTGCTAGTTTACCAAGGAGCTTCAGCTTCCTATGGGCAGCAGGTACTGAAAGAAGGTGGTGGAGTATCTCTGTTTTACAATGTTTCCAGCCCGTTGGTGGTTGCAGGGTCCACAGGGACCCTGTGAGTCCTTTGCCCAGTGAGCTGGTCCCTTGGACCTCTGTGGTGAATCACACATGGCTGCAAATTGCATCATGTTAAGGATTTCTGTAAATTGGTGATCTCAGTCTTGTTACAGTTTGCCTCCAGGACATTATGAGGATGACTGAGATTCCAGTGGGCCTGTGCCAACCTTGTCCTGGTGGGAGATACTGTTGGGCCCAACGCTGGAAATTAATTTGAAGAGTGATATTTTGAGGCTAGGGGGTGCATCACTATATATAACTAGAAAGTTGTTGGGCTTTTCTAGGCACAGTATTTAGTAAGTAAGTATTTACATTGTTACAAGAAAAATCCTTTATTTTCTAAGATTGATGTTTAGTTGATGATTGTATTAGAATAATTTATTTTTTCTCTAACAGCGTGATGTGTATTTTGCAACTTTGGTCAGAATTTGTCTTCAAGTAAATGCTGATTTATTCCATTATCCAGCTTTTGTATTTCAGCCTAAACAAACATGATACATTATGTATTTGATGTAATTTGAAATAATGTATTTGACATAATTTGATTAATTACATTTTGACATATTTATATTAAAATAGTCTAATCTTGATGGATATTGCCACTACAATTTTTGCGATCTTGTCCTTTCAGAGAAGAAAGCAGAATGGCTGTGATATTAAACTGCTTGTTGAACAGAACCTTATTGTGTTATTCAGTCTGAAAACTGTGAAACTTGTGCTTGGAGAAACAATCTCAGAGTTGCAAAGCTATATCAAGCGTAGTACTTTGAGTATCTATTAGGTGTTGATTTTGAATTTGCCCAGGAACGGTGAAGAAAATGTAAAAGAGGTAAACACCATTTAAACTTTGCCATGCTGTCAGTGCTAAGTCTTATAAAAATTGCTCACAATTACATTGTTGACTTATCCTTTTGTAAGTCTTACTGTTGATGTTGAGAGGGCATATTGTTCTTCTGGAATTGTAACCCACCTAGTAAAACAAGTGGTGGGTAATACCTGTGTAATAAAACCTGTAGTTGATGTTTAACAGCTTGGAAATTAGATCAGAAATTGACAAGTTTTGCCATGTAAAAATATTGCAGAGGAAATTTTAAGGGTTAGTGGTGGGAAGCCACAAAGGGCTTTGGAAAATAGAGGGACAACATGCAAACAATGGAGAGTTGGGAAGTGAGGGGGAAAAGGCCAGAGAAAACATGCAGGAGCCAGCAAAGACACAGGCAGCACTGCCAGCAGGTGGGCAGCTGCTCAGAACATGGGGGCTCAGGTTCTCAGAAGAGCAATGTGATTTTTGTCTGGTGCCCAATATAGAAAATACATTTCTTCCCCTTTACTTCTATAGGAATCAAAAATGAACTTTTTTTGCACGCCAGCTTTATGCACATGGCAGGCATAGGAGTTACACCAGGTTACACTGGCCCTAATTGAGGCTGCTATTTTTTAAATACCAGATCTTATTAAATCTAGTGTATGTCTTTGGAAACTTACTTATTAATTGTTGCATTGAAATCTGATATTTCATTACTTTAAAAAGTATCATTTTATTGATGTGATAGAGAGGGGACAGAGATCTTTTGAAGATAAAGGGGAAGAAAAGTCTCTAGAAAACAGAGGCTAGTATTTTTTTAGAGTCTGAGTAACAAAAATTGAAACATCTCTGATTCAAGACACTTCTTTGTGAGAGACCATAAACAGGATTGTGGTTTTATGCAGTCAGGTGTGCACAGACTGCAGAGGTACACATATCTGCTGTTGTGCTTTTCAATTGTGTCAGTGTTTTCATCTTTGTAGAACAACATATTCAATAAGGAATAAATGATATCATGTGTACAGTATGGTGAATGTAAGAGGAAGAGTGCTGAGAAGTCCGTGATATGTGGCAACAATCATTCTTCATTGAAAGAATATATGATGAAGGAATATAGGGGTGCTAAAACTGTAAAAATATTAGGATGGAACTTTGCTAAAGATCATGAAATGCTTTCGTGCAAAAATTTATTCAGACCCATTTGTTACCAGTCTTGAATGCACTTAAATTACTTTTAATGTTGTGATGATGCCTGTAAATTGTTCTCAGTACACAATAACTGTCAGCATATGTTGAAGAATACATATGGTCAGTAATTCAACAGATAACTATATTGAATATACAGAAGCTTCATATGGCGGCAAATTCTTGCACATTCTTTTGCTTTAGAAAAAGAATTAAATCTATTGTGATTGAAAATTTAACTTGGTATTTAATTCTATTTTAAGAGACTGACATCTTGAGAAAGAGTTAATGATGTTTGGCGTTGGATGTTCTGGATCTGTTCTTGAGCCTCTGTTTATTGTTGACCAGGAAAGGGTGTGAGGTATACCTGAGCAACCAGAAATGTACATCTTACAAACTGATATATGAAAACCCTTTAAAAATACGGGTTAAGGGTTTGTTTTTTTTTTTGGGTTGGGTTGGGTTGGTATGTTTGTTTTGTATATTTTTGCACTTGTTTGATTTGATTTTTTTTTTTTTCCCTGGGAATCAGGCCACATGTTCAAATCACAGAGAAACCAGGAGAATGGTAAACTGCCAAAATATTTGTGTATCACTGCAGGAGTGGTAGGTGAAGAAGCTGATGATGAATCCAGTGTTTCTCCTGTGAAGCTGTACAGCTTGGGAAGTGGTGTGTGTCCATGCCTGTGCACGTGTGACTGTGCAGCATCACAGGCTTCTGTCTCCATCCACTGCTTTCTGGCAAGGAGACCAAGGCCTTCAGAAAGAAAATGAATGTATCCTAGTGGGGTTTATTGTGTCTCAGGGACAGAAGGTATTCTAAAAAAGAGTGCAGTCAATCCTTTGCTAAAAGAGGGAATGTGTTTGAGTATTGTGGTTCTCCAGGCAGGAAATGACCATGCTGGAGAGTGTTTTACAGTGTAAAAACAGGTGTTCAATGGGTTGTGATGGGAAAACATGGCCTTCCAAATTCTTTCTTGAAAAAATGAGGGAAGGATGCTTCTGAACCAGGTTAGCATTCATTTCCAGACTATGTATGGCTTGCAGCATTGGTGTCGTGCCATGCTCCAGCTTCAAGTTGTCCTCTGGGGTGGTCATGGTGTCTAGCTGTGCTTGGTCTAGCAGTGGGGCCTGGAGTAGCCAGTGATTCAGTGGTTCTGTGGCTGGCAGCAGATCAGCACTTGTCAGCACTCTGCTCAGATTGAACCTCCCTGCTCCTGGAGCACGCAAGTGCCCTTCTTGTGCCTTGACCTGTCTCAGGCTTCAGGAGAAGATGTGCTTGAGGTGATGGCCACACACTTGTGTTGAAAAATCCAAGACCTTCATCCCTGATCCCTAGTTTTCTGAAGATTGAGATAAAGACTTGCTTTTATGGCTGGGGTGCTGAGGCTGGTTGATGGTTTTGATGTGGTTGTATGTGCCTGTGCAAAATAGGTTTCTGAAACTGAGAAGTTAGCAGCTCTTCTTCAAAGCCACCTAGGCTGAGATGGGTGATGGATTGCTTGTGCATATTTAAGCCAAATCAGTGTGTTATCAATTTTTCTTTCAATAAAAGTTCTTGTTCCAGCTGTTTCATAGACTCTGAAGCAAGTCACTGCAAACATGAAAAATCCATATTTAACGTTACTTTTTCATAACATTACAATACTTTGAAGGATTCTCTTTCATTTATTTTGTAAATGAATCTTAAGAAGTACAGCATTCAGGTACATCTTTGGTGAGGATCTAAAGACATATGAAACAGACATTTCTGAAAACATGAGCACTGATACTTGTTTTAAAGTGTCCAGCCTGCTGAGCCAGGCATGGCAACCAGGCATGACGTACCGTGTGCTGTCGGGTTAAGGGTTTGTGTAGCTGTAGGGTGTACTGTAGCTGTGGGGTGTTGTGTGCCTCATGATTGGTGCTAATATGCATATGCAGCAAATCTGGCATTTCCCAGGAGCTTCAGGCAACGTGTGAACACCAGTAATTCACTGTATGTTTGTTTAGAAAGTGTATGGCTGAAGTTGCACCTTGCTCTCACTTCTTGATACTCCTTCTCCCCCTTTTCATTTGATTGTCACATGGGAGCTGCTGTGAAGCCTGAGAAGGGTGGTGGATGGAGAAAGCTTAACACTTGACTGGTCCTCCTGAGCTGCAGGCCGAGCGCTCGCATTTTAAATCTCTCTGTGACTCAGTAGAAGAATACAGTTCTATTATTTGATTATGAGTAAAAATGGAACCTGCTGTCCTGGACTTAACTAAAGTGCTATTTTTAACATATGTTTCAGTACCTGTCTTCAGTAACTAGAATTAAATTCTAAACTGGAACTATTAGCCTTATTATACATAGGTACCTGCACATTTTGTGACTTAGTAATATTCAAACCTCTAAATATACTTATGTATCATTTAAATACAATTTTATAAACATTTTTCTGTATCCTGTGACTGACATTTGGGTCATTGTTGCTAACACTAAATTACTATCAGAATGGAGAAGACCTGTTTTTCCAAGTCATTGTTAGGCTTAGAGTTTTGCTCCAAATTCACTTATCAACAAAATTTCCTTTAGCTGAATTTCTCTTTTTATAAGACGCAGATGGAGCAAAATGTAACCAGAGACTATTAAAAATACCTTTCTCATTGTCACCTGCAATATTACCATAATTGGAACTACGGAGCCTGCAGTTGCACAATATTTATGTTGCAATCCAAACTGACACAGCCTGGAATGCCTCTGTAGCAAAACAAGACACAGACCCAAGCCTCAGTGCATGCTTGGGAGGGAGTGAGCCAGTCCTCTTGGAAACCACTCCAGCAAGGACATCCAGGAGATCCTCCTGCTTTGCTGTGGGCTGGGGGCTGAGGTGGTGAGGTAAGTGCTGGCAGCTTGGCTGTGGAGAGCAGTGGTGGGTGACGGTGACCTCTGGGTCAGGCTGCAGGGAGGGCTGCTTTGGTAACCTGGGGAGCTGTAGTAAGACATAGCTCCTTCTTTGAGGTCTACTGACTGGGATGATTTTTTCATTCCTTTTCACTCCTGACACTTTGGGGCCTCTTTCTTAGGAGGTGGTGTTTGGAAGAAACACTTCTAATGCATTTACTTTTCTGTGGTTCTTGGAAATGAATCTTAAATGAGTCATTGTCCAGTGTCACCTTTTCTGCACAGATCACTGTAGGCACAGTGAAACCAATGTTAATCTCTGCTGCACCTCTGGTAGGCTCCTCAACAGCTGATGAACTTGATCTATTACTCCTGGCCTTCTCTGGCAAGCACAGTACAGTATATTTGCCTGTGACTGACACACTTAGATCTATGGCCACAGGATATCTGGTCAACTCTTCAAGCCTTTACCTTTAGCATTAGCTTTAACCCCTCAGGGCTCAGCTGCTTGCAGCATTTAAAGCATGGCAAGAGGTTTTATAGCAGAGATTTGACTCAGCAAGACTTGTGCTACCTCTCACTGAAGATATAAAATACAATTTGTAGCTTATAATTGCTGCCTAATATGATCTTGGACCCTTACTTAAAATCCATTTAACTGATACTGTGCTTTCTTTATAAGGTCATTATTGGGAGCTAACCTTTTCTTGTGTTGTGGTTAAATGTACAATGTAATAAGGGTGTTTTTTAATGTGTTTAAGAGTTAGAAGATGTGTTAGAGGTAACCTTTATGCAGAGAGTTTTATATAGTTGTAGTAAGGACAGCAATATTAAAATCCTGAACATTAGTACCCTCTGAATATAATTTATTCTCATTCTGTTTTGTGTGTGCCTGCTGGTGGAAGATGATACAGTATATTGAAGACATCTATGTTTTTCTCCAGTATCTTTCTTATAGGTAATTATTAACCTAGTGCAAACTACTGTCTCCAGATTTTTTTAAAATTTAGATGCATGCAAAAAGTGTACTGGATATAACAGATAAATCACAATTCTTTCTTTAGATTTCAAGGAGAGAAAACTAAACCCAAGATTTTAGGCACAAAGCTGAAAGCCTCCCAGAAATCTTAACTTCCTTGTGTAACTTCTGATACACAGGCATGGGCCATGTCTGTTGGATGTCTTCAGAGAATACTAGCTTATAACAGATCTAAAGATTTATTTTCCTCTGTGACAAATGTTGGTGCTTTTGCTCTATATTAGTTTGTCTTCCTTTGATTGCCTAATAGATGTGCAGGTTTGCTTAGACTTATAAGTTAAAATGAAACATTCTTAATATTTTTTTTTCCTTAAGCAGATACCTAAGTATATATGTAGAATTTGGTATACATGGAAAGAATTTCAGAACTTGCCTCCCTGTACTCTTCTTGAAACTGCTCTAAATGATGGTGAAGGCAATGAAGTTTCATACGAGAAAAAGGGTCAGAAAAAAACCCAAAAACAGAAGGATGAGTGTTATATGCATGGACAGCCTTTGTTTGAATTTTTTTTTTCTGCTGTTAGTGTAGAAAGTTCTTTTCCCACTCTTTAGAGCCTTTTTTTACCCTAAATTTTCCCTTTTCCCCCATTTGTTCATTTTTCTTCCATTTTTTCTCAAGGGAGCATTGTGGGTTGAAGAGAAGGAACAGGTTTTGCACATGTCAGGCCTATAGCTGAAAAACACTTGTTTTTCTTAAGTTCAGTAAACTGCTGTTGGGATGAATACATTTGTATGGATGTGGGCAAGAATGGCTGTAAGAGAAACAAACGTTATTTTTATTTTTAAGTAGGTGGGGAAGGGGGCAGCAGTCAGGGCTCATGGGGTTGAATTGTTTTTAACATTGTGAAGAATTATAACGATAGAGACAAAGTGCCTTCCTAAAATTTATAAGTATAGATCTTGGCTCAGATGTATACTTGTGTAACTTCGTGATAGAGTTACTTTATCTCAGTACGGTAAAGATAAATTCATTAATGGTCATTAGGTGTTGATGTAATTAAATAGAGAATGCCAGTAAATTGCTTTCTGGAGCTCAATGACTGTAAACTCTGGTCTTCTAATTTAATCCACCTACTGCTTTCCATTCACTTGCTGAAAGACTTTCTAGACTGAGAAATTAGCCCTACTCCAGTCACAGTAACTGCAAGAATTAAGTTGGTTTCTCTTAAAGGAGAGCCTTGGATGAGGACTAGAAGTGTTTCCTTAAGAGAAGTAAAGATTGGATGGAAAAAGGAAAGCAGAAACAGGTGAATGTGTCCAGAGATTACTGTGTTTCTCACTAACTGCATGAATTTTTTGCTGGTTTGTGGTTGCTGTGACACTTACACAGAAGAAAAATTATGATGCTTACAACTCAGTGAAAGAGATACTGACCAAATGAGAAAAACTAGCTAAGTCTTTCACTGGTGTTGCAGCATTTCTCACATCTGGCTTTTTGGCTGTTCTAAACGAATGTTATCATTCTCTCAGCAGACAGTCCATTTTTCCTGTGAATTATTTAAATGTGGGAAGAAATTATTTTATGGCGAAATTAGATACCTCTGAAATTAGCCTTTTGCACAAAGGGTAGTTTAACTGCATGAGGCAGAAGTTCACTTTATGATTTTAACTGGAGCTCTTAAGAATAGAGATGGATAAGAAAATACATTCTTTAGGAAAGCGTCAGTGTTTTGCCTTGATAGGTTTTTCTTGTGCAAGGTATTCTTCATAATTTTTCTATTAATTTGCTTAATGCTATGTTGAGGTATAACTGTAGTGTAACCCTTTGAGCTCTAAAAGGGACTCAGAACCATAAAGTTATTTAGTTGGAAAAGACCTGCAAGATCATCGAGTCAAACTTTGACTGATCACCACCTTGTTAGCCAGATCAGAACACTATTTGCCATGTCCAGTTGTTTCCTGGACACCTCTGGGGATGGTCACTCCACCATCTTCCTGAGCAGTGGTTCCTTTCCATGAAAAACCCTTTCCATGAAAAAATTCTTTCTGATGTCCAACCTGAACCTCTCCTGGTACAGCTTAAGGTCATTTCAAAGTAAAAGTGCCATGGATATCCAGCTAAAAATAGAAGAGAATGGAAAAAAATTATTCCCAAATGTTGATTTGGGAAAAAAAAAAATCTTGTTGAGTTAACCCCCTAATCTTCTGTTTGCATCAATTATAGAAATAATGGGAATAGTCTCCTTAAAAGCCTGCAGAAAGAGATCTGTCCTTTTAATATTTCCTACAGTGTTTCTATAGGCTTAATACGGATGTGATGTTTGGAAGGTGAAGCCCTGTTATTGCTGAAGCACATCAACTGCATTTAATTCTTCCAAAACCTTCTGTGCATTTTGAGTAAAGAGATTGTAGTTTTTACTGCTCAGTTTGCAAATTTGAGGGGAAAGTGAATTAGCTACTGCTCAAGTGTTCATAATTCATTTTGGAATTTTCTAATGCATTAAAACAAATTTTTAAAGTTAAGTTTACTTCACATATGTGTGCGTCTAGTAATAAGAACTGTGTAAAACAGCTAATAATTGTACCCAAACTGCTTCCAGTTCAACCATGTCTTTCCCACAAAACATGTTTTGCATAAATAAAAATTGTGCTTCTTGATTTTACTTGGCAGATCTGAAGTACTTGTGGTAAAAGCTGTTCTAGCAAACTACACAAAGCTAAACTCTGTAAAAGAAACCCCAAATGTTAGCTTTTCTGCAAATCATTGTGATGTACATTGTGCTTGTGACTTGATCAATTTGTTTATTGCAATAGAGCATCAAAGGCATTGCATCTTCTGTAGCTGTAGACTCCACTGAAGGCCTGCATTTTTGCTCTTGGTGAGAAGTTAAAAAAATTCTAGCAAGTGAAAATATATTTAGTGAGTAGCTGCGTAAGCTGTGTTTTTTTCTATATTAGGGTGGCAGTTTTAAGAGTTTGAAGTCTCTTAAAATTCAGTATACTTGAAATAAAAAAGCCATTTCTGTGATTGTTTGCAAAGTTTTAATTTGTTTTAAACCACGTTGTTGATCTAGAGCTTTTGCTCATTTAAGGTTGATTAATTGCTTTTGCCACTTTTGTTTGCAGTTCAGTATAATCTCATGCAGACTATTGTATTTTTTTTTAAATTTTAATCTTCTGTTGATGGTTGTATGCTTGGATGGGATGTTAAATTTGACCACTAATAACTGCAGGATTTAAATAAACAAATAAATAAGATTGAAAACAATAACAAAAGACTGCAAACTGGAACAAATGCTTGGCATTTCAAATTTATTTATTTAAAATATTTTTTTTTTTTTTTTTTTTAGAAACATAATTTCTGCACCTGCTGTAGACTCCATTGTGGAAGCTCTTGTTTTCCTTTTTTTTTTTTATTTAGAAAGAGAAAAGGTTGTGTTTTCATTCAATTGTCTTTATTTAAGGCAGATTTAATAGAAACAAGAATAATAAGCCTATGTCTTACATTGAACCTTTTTTAAATATGTATGCCTTTTGTGATAATTACTGTTCATTAAGGCTCACTACTCTTTAAAGGATAACTCTGTTATCTTACCTGTAAAATGGATGGGTGAACATTGACTGAAGTCACTTCATGCAAAATGTAAAGTACAGTTCTGATATGGAGTTGGAGTTGAGTTCTGTAGCCATCTGCATTGCTGCAGTGCCTTTCAGAGAGCACAGAGCCCAGTGAGTGCTTGGGTAAGCCACATTGATCCAGTGTGACCCACTCTGCAATGGATTAGCCTCTTATTGATAACTGAGGTGGTTAACTTGGCCCGAGTAGGAGCCTCTGATTTCTACTTACAGGGCAGAATCCAGGTCATGGCTGATGATGCAAAGGAAGATGCTGTAACAGTTCATCTTTGGAAGTGCCTGACTGTGTGCTGCTCTCAGAAACTCCTGGTACCGGACTTTTCACTGCTCTCTCACAAATATTTATGGTTGACAAAAAAGCTGAATTGTCACTGTGTAATCAATGACACATAATCCACCTCCTGGTGTTTGCAGTATACTAATTTTCACATACATAATGGGCAGACAGAAGAGTTCAGAAATCTTAAGACAGGCCAGATGGAAAATATGTTCAAATTAAAAAAAAACCCTGACAACAAGAGAGAGAGGAGGAAAGAAATATAATTCTGCTGATATTAAAAGTGTGAAGAAGAAGAGAGAGAAGAGAGAATGTGTGTTTTCCTTTTTTTAAAGAGACTTTTTAAAATGGTTTTTGAACTTCTGAGATTATGATGCTTTTTCTTTGTTATAGAGCTGTCAGAAAATACAAAGGTTATATCTGTGCAGACAGCTTAACTTGCTTCTAGCTCTCCAAAGTACTTTAACTCATTTCATATTCAGCTGTTAAAAGTGTACAGGTCTTGGAAAAATTAGAGCATTATAGCTGTAACCATACCCTCCTGGACAGCCAGGACAGAGCTTTTGGATGAGAGCTGTGGTAAGGCATGTGATGCCCTGCACAGTGGCAGTGGCTTGTCAGGGCTGAGATGTTAAGCAAGTGTGCCCCTGTAATCGGGCTGTGAGATTCTTCTGGAAGCCAGAATATGGGTCAAGGAAACTTTCCTCTGCTGTAATCCTTTCTAATCTTTGCTTTTGGAAGTTTTTGAGAGCACTTCTATTGCTAAGGAGTGTAGCTCATATTTTTGTGTATGATTTTTCTTGCTTGTACTTTTTAAAGTTTGCTTTCCTGTTGTGTTTATTTAAAGAGAATCCTAAGAGTGGAGGGGATGGTTTTAGAAACACAGTATTTCATCAAAAAAGGAGGGTCCCTAACAATTCCATCTGACTAAGAGGAATACTGCAAAGTGAAGAAGCTGCATAAGATACAGTGGAAGTACAAGAAATCATCCCATTTTTACCAAAATCATTGTACAATGGAAAGTGCCTCTTGTCAGCTGAAATGTCAGATGTATCAGGAAAAAGTTAAAGTGGAACCTGATTTCTGTAAGGCTAAAGATTCAAGTAATTTGCTTAGAGATGCAGTAGAAAATCAATCTTGTGCTTGAAAGAGGAAATGGTAGCCTTCAAGTCTCATATCATGTTTTGTAGCTGATTGCCTGTTTTTATTATCTCCCCCCGCTTTTCCTTCGGTACTTACTAATGCCCTTTGGTTAACTCCATTATACCTTTGAAAAACTTCTTGCAGAGCTCAGCTACTTTGGCTTGTTTGCTGGGTAAGCCTCACTGATATTATTATTATTAATAGGATGTGTAAAAACTTCCCAAACCCAGTGTTACAGAATCAGGCCATTAAAACTCAGTACCCCGTATGTTCTGCAGTGTGTAGGATTTCCATCCTCTGCAGCTGGGGGTCATCAGAGAAGAGGTTAGAACAGCATTGATCTTGCCTGCTGTGGGGGAAGGTGTGGTAGGAACACAGCTTGTAAAAGAGTAAGAGGGATGGGAAATAAAGTCAGTTTACAATTTGGAGCTCTGTCTCTAATTTTTTTTTTTAATTTTTATGCCACAGGTACAAAAAAGGTGAGAAAGGGATGGACTGTATTTGTAGATACTGAAAATCTTTGAAGATCTGGTTCAT
This sequence comes from Peucedramus taeniatus, assembly GCA_013400575.1. Lineage (NCBI taxonomy): Eukaryota > Metazoa > Chordata > Aves > Passeriformes > Fringillidae > Peucedramus > Peucedramus taeniatus. The sequence continues at coordinate 97,344 of WBNO01025914.1, read as the reverse complement.
AAGTGAGAGTTGAAACTCTTTTTCACAGTTGTATGTTACACAATAACAGTTTCCTTGGTTTGGCTCTTATTTTATTAGATATTACTGCTTTATTTCTTCCAACAACTTTGATTTTAGGATTTTTTTAATTATGAGAAATTAATAAAAAATAATAAGAGCTAAAGTGAACAGCCTGATATTTTTAAGGATTTTTTTTTTATAACTAGGATATATAATGAATATTTGTAACTTGCTAGTTCTGTAAAGGTAAACTATGAAGCTGATCAAAAATTTTACAAGGCTAAGAGGAAATATGCCAACTGATAAAACACAAAACAAAGGCATGATTAATAAGACAGGAAATTATACTGGTTAATTGAAATATTATATGAGACCTTATAAAAAATATTTAAGTACAAGGAAATACAGTCGCATACTTTTAGAGAGACATTGCTGCTGGTTTTGCTTTCAGTAGCAGGATCTGCATCAAGACTGGAGAGTTGAACCTCTAAAAAAAGGCATATGTATTTATTCTGCCTAATTGGGTGAATATAAACATTTTGTATTTCAATTGGGAATTAATACCCTTGGAAGTATAAAAATATCTTAAATAGCAATAACAAAGCTAGATATCTTCCTAAGTTCCTTCCTTCCTTTGTTTTTCTTTGTTGATGTCAGTTTTTTTGATACATTTTTAAAAAGCTATATGGAAAAGAGACTGTTGGAGAGAAGATACTTGGTAATAGAGTGTTGTTGATCCACCTTATGAGGGCATAACAAAGCCCATTGGGAGAAGGGTTGTTTTTAACACTGAGAGTAGTTATTTGCAAGAGGTCATTATTAAGGACTTCAAAACAGATTTCACTGGGATACTTCAGATTGCGCTTTAAGGACTTTTCTAACACACTCTGAAATTTGCTGAAGGAATTACATGAGCAGTACCTTACAACCAGGAAGTGTATCAATATCAATGTTGGTTTGATGGCTATTTTTTTTTTTTTAAAGAAGCAGGACAGTGGTTAGTGTGATTATTGGCATATCAATATTTATTATCTTCATGCCTGTCCATCCTGGATATAAACTGGAAGGACCACCACTGGGTTCTGTGCAAACAGAGAACTACTGAGTCCCAACCCAGAAGTAGGACAACTTACATACGTGGGTAAAGACAATATTTGGAAACAGGCAAGGGAAGGCAGAAAAACAAGGAGTTATCATAGTATATCAGCAAATAATTGGTTTTAAAGTTTTCCATAGGTCTCCTGCCAAAGCAGTTTGAAAGAGGTTAATCAGTTAGTCTTGTGAATGTTCATAGCAGTGTGAGGCGTCAGCCTGGATAAAAAGCTTGAAGACACTTAATTGAAAAAATAACACATAGGTGATGGAAGCTGGCAGCCTGGACGTAAAGGAGAAGGGAGTTTACCTCTAGATATGGAATGAGAGATGATAGGAAGGCTTTGACATGGAAGATAAGTGATTAATATATAATGGGATACTGGAGTTCTGTCAGTGCAATGAGATTACATTTGTCAAGATTAGAACAAAAGATAAGAGCAAGATTTGAAATAAGAGCGATGGCAGTAGAACAGCTGTACACTTCAAGAGAAGAGGTGTACTTTAAAGGTTGTATTTGCAAAGATCCTACAATATTTGTGTGTAAATCTTTTGGAAATATTTGAATCTATAGGACCTAGATGCGTGTATCTAAGACTGAGAGAGATGATATCCCAATCAGAAGATATCCCTAAATGAATGGTAATAGTGCCAAAGGAAGGGTTCAAGAGGAGTGTTAGAGGAGAGTATACACTATCTGCTAACTGTACAAAATTGTGATCCAGCTCAGAGCAGCAGTGTGCTGTTAGAGATAAGGGGAGAATCACCTCCCCCAGGTGAGTGGTGATCTGCTGGGGTCCAGAATTTTTTTAGGTCCTCTACCATTTCTCTTGTGGAAGAGGATGTTTCATAAATTTATTCAAATATTATTGTTCTTTGCTTTTTCTCTGTTGGTCTTTAGTGGCAGCATTTGCAGCTGAAGGTTATGCTAAAAGCGAGTCACACCACTGTTGATGAAGTATCACAGAAAATAGGTTTTAATACACCTGTAACATGCTGAAGTTTTTAGATTTTCAGAGCCAGGATTGACTTGACTGCGTTGCTTTCTAGTGGTGAAACCATGAGTTACAAAGATCAGCCAGGTTAAATGCCAGTAGAATTTCTGCCATAGACATGATTTTAAATATATAGATAGGTTTCCACCTACTGGGAAAAATGGCTTGAAAATTCTTAGGCAAGTCACCTCTTTTCATATATAGGGTCAGAGTATTTAATTTGCTTGTTTATAGAGGGATAGAGAAGACAATATTGCTATGTAGTTCCTGTTGTTTACCTCCACCCTCATCTCTCTGTGGACATCCTGGAACAGGGCTCTCATGTTGCTATGGATATCTTTAATTTCAAGTGGAAAGTGGTGTAGTGCAGTGTAAGGTAGGTCCAAGATGNTTTTTTTTTGTTTGTTTTGTTTTTTGTTTTGGTTGAGACTTTATGCTAGAATAGAGCAAATATTTTACTGAAGCTTGAAAGTGATTTGATATCTTTTTACTTTGGTCAGGTCTGTTGCATAATTACTAAAATTGTTGTCAGTGTTTTTTTTTTTTTAATAACTTTTCTTTGGTGTGTTTCCATCTGAACTTTATTAGAGGAATCTGAAAAGTTGGATCATTTTTCCTTTACTTGCAGACCTGTGACTCCATCTACCCTCTGAGATCCCACCAGAGATGGCTGGGTACAGTGCTTTGCCAGCCCTGGCAGAGGGCTTCTGCTAACCCCAGTGAGAGCATTGCTGTGCTGGTTCAGTCACTGAGGACTGCTTGATTACCTCCCTGCTGCCCAGTGCCCTTTTTTCAAGTTCTGAGAAGCATTCAGCAGATTTATCACTGCTTTTTAAGAAAGTCTTCATGAGCATGACCTGAGGTTTTACAGGAAATCTTGAAATAAAAGTAATAATATTGTTATACATTCTCTCACATTCAGCCACACATGCTATCACAAAAGTAGCCTTGAAGCTGTTTTAGTTTTACAGCAAAGAGTGTTTCTTTTCATATCAGGTAATCCAAGCTGCTGAGTTTTTTCCCCCCTTGGCTTTGAAAACATGCCTTTATATTAATAATCCTGGATTTTGTGCTGAAAGTTGATTGCTCTAGTTGATGATTGGTATTCCATAACACTAAATAAAAGCAAAACAAAATTTTCTCTTTTTCCTTTTCCGATCTGAAATCTATCAATGTGTATTTTTAGAGTTCACCATTAGTGGAGGTATAATCTCTGTGCCTGCTTTTATTCCTGGCCACTGGGAGTTTTGCTACCAGCAATAAAAGACAACCTCCATGTTGTACTGCACGGTATAGATATTGTAAATTTGGTCTTGCTTTCCATTGATCTGGTTTGCCATATGGGAATCATATTCAGCTGATCTTTATTTCCTGAGTCAGAAATTCTGTTTTACCCATCTTTGGGGCTTTCAGCATTTTATTCTCAGTGGGCTGTCAGGTATTGCACATGAAAGGAAAGGTTCAAAGGCATATAAAGAAGGTTCAGGTCTGAAATGTTTACTTAACACTGTCTCTTTTTTTTTTTTTTCTTTTTTTTTCATTTTACAAACATTTGCCAGACTGGAGGATCAGCATGAAACCTTAATAAATTTTAGACATTTTATTCTCTATTATGAACATTGTACACATACATAATTTTGGTGTAGTCTGGAACACATCAACTGTAAACTTGCTAGTGTGGGTTTGCCAGCAACAGTATTAAAAACATTGCAATTATTTTTTTTAAGTTTATAAATTATTTTTCTTAGAGGCTTATTTCCTTTCATTTCTATTTTTGTTTCTGTAGCTGCCTCTAACAGACTGCCATTGTGCTACAAAGAAATTCTGAATGAATTGGCTATGCATATTTTAATTAATATGATGGTTAAATTTTAAAAAGAAAGATACCATCTTCTCTCCTTGCAATGTCATTCTACTGAAAGAAATTAATTTGAGGAAAAGTGAGAATGAGCTTGTTGTTGCTCACCTGTGAAGGTGCTGCTGCTTCGGAGGTAAACAGTCATAATCTTAACAGCTTTTGTGCCTTAATTATTTAAGCTCTTGGGAAACAAATGCCTAAAATTTAATAGATTTCAATCACTTGGGGGCAGTGATATAGAGGCTCTAGATTCCATTAGTGTAGTTTGACTCTTTTTCTTTCTCATTTGTACTGAAGTGCATTTAAGACAGCATACTGGAGTGTGTCTCATGTTGCACTTCCATCTCCACTATATCTCATTTTCCTTTTGTGTTTTGTTTTTATTTTATCAAACAAGGAAATAATAAGGGATCTTGATACCTGTTACTGGGATTCATTCATTGTTCTTCTGGCCCCTTTCTTCTTCATTCCAAGAGGATGTAGAGCATTGGAATTGGCTCAAAGGGATCATATTTTGTCTAGGAAGGGTGTGTCTTGGGTGTGCCTAGGGATATATTTTGCTGTTGAGGATATGGAAACAGATGAGAAAAAGGCTGAAAGGAAGGTGGGGCTTCCCCCATAGCTCCTTCACCTTTCACACAGCAAGAATAAAGCTGTCAGAGAACTGTGCTCTCTCACCCAGTCACAGACTCCTGGGTTGGCTTTTCTGGTCTTGTATGACCTCTTCAACATGAAGTTTTGCTGTATGTTTAGCTCACTGCTTAATGTTCAGTCACGTCTGTCTCCTTTTCTCACTTACTGTTTTCTCCAGCTGAAATAGGGAATGGGTGTGTGGCCTCATGGACCACAGACAGGTTACCCACTGCAGATAGGTTACCCAAGTCTGCAGTGGGTCTTCTTTTCTGCAGTTTTCCTTTTTTGGTATTTGTTAGTTTATGTGACCCTGAACCACTGTGCTCTCATTCTCCTCATTCAATGTTCCTCACTTCAGCAATCAAGGATAGTTATGGCTCCTCAGCTGTCCTGGCTTTCCCCTGGCTAAGACTGTGAGACCTTTCCTGTCCTGCCCTTCCCAGGCTTTGTCTGTTACACTAGTCTTATTTTGCATTGGGAAGGTAACCCATGATCTTGTGGCTCCTGTGGCTGGAGTGTTGGAAGGACAAGACAGGCAGAAGAGACGAGGAGGGGCCGTTCCTCTGTATGTCAGTGACCAGCTGGAGCGCCTGGAGCTCTGCCTGGGGATGGAGGAGGAGGCAGCGGAGAGTTTATGGGTGAGGATTAAGGTGAGGGCAGGGACAGGTGACAAAGTGGGGTCTGTTACAGGCTGCCTGACTGGTAAGACCAACTAGATGAGACCCCTTATAGATAGATAGAAATAGCTGGGTCCTCATGGGAGACTTCAGCCTCCCAATAACTGTGGGAGGGACTACACAGGAGGACATAATCCAGGTGGTTCCTGAAGTGCATTGATGATCATTTCCTTTTCCAAGTGATAAATTTCCTGATGGTGAGAGGTGCTGTGCTGGACCTTGTTCTCGCTGAGTAGGAGGGACTGGTGGGGAGTGTGGAGCCCAAAGGCATCTCTGGCTGCAGTGACCATGGAATGGTGGAGTTCAAGATCCTTAGGGCAGCGAGGAGAATGCACAACAGGCTTGCTGCCCTGGACTTCAGGAGAGCAGACTTTGGCCCCTTCAGAGAACTGTTTGGCAGATTACTATGGGATAAAGCCCTGGAGGGAAGAGGGGACCAAGAAAGCTGGCTATTATTAAAGGATCACCTCCTCCAAGCATTGTGATATTGTGATTTCCCTCCATATGTTTCTGGTGGGACATCCTTCCTAGGTCCAGAGGAAACTAAAAATATGTAGCATTTGTTTAGTACCTTCTCAATGGGCTTCTGCTAGGATAACTATATGACAAGGTATCTCTGGTATCTCACTGCTGATGCACAGGTCAAAACAATTCTAGATTTTATAAACTATCAAACACTCCCTAGACAACACTAAAGAATACTGAAGTATTGCTAGGAATAATGATAAATTGTCATAAATATAATTGTGAAGTACTCTGTACAATTGTTACACACCTATGTAATGGATGCATAAAAACTCCCCAAAGTATTTTTATGGGGACTTACGTGTATTTAAGATTTTCTGTAAGCTAGGACACCACACCACCTTGTCAGCTGGTGATGGAATTCTCAGTATCCACACCTTTTGCAAGCTATACATTCAGTACCACTGGTGTGGCGCAACTGTCTCTGGGGATGGAGGAGATGAAAAATGCTGAAGTAGGCAGAACAGGCAGCTTTATCTTTGTCATCTCCTCACAAGACTTTGGAAGAAGTTCAGTGTCCTGGTGCTTATTTTCAGAGTTCTTGGCCTGGTTCCCCATGAGTTTCGGAGTAGAGCCTCTTTTGGGATTCTGCAGGAAAGGGGAGCTCCCTGTAAAGAAAAAGATAAAAATTCTCTCTGCAGAGCTGAGATCTTGTTCAGGGGCCTGTTTATGTTTTGCAGAAAGGAGAAATGAAGACCAACATGTTTTTTGTATTTTACTTTAATACAAATTCTTTCTAAATTATTTTTTTTATTTGAGTACATCAGAGCTTATTTGTATGTGCATTATCAGAACAAAGCAACTTTCCAGTAGCCCCTAGGACAAAATAACTCATGGAAGTAGAAGAGAAACAGGCTTTACCAAAACAGGACACTCATCTGCATATTTCTCCCTTTTGGGAAGAAGACCTGAAGACAAATACATTATGGTGGCAGAACCAGACACATTCTTATTCTTCAGTAACGACCATGATAATCCTGCAGAGTAGTGTGTCATGGTTAAAGAAACTGCTGTCTTTCAGTAATTCTCACAGAAATAATGTTTGTATAGATCAGAAGCACATTATTAATTAACAGGAGGTAGCATCTTGGAAGCTAAATTATGTAGTAGGAGCTGAAGTCTAGCTAGCTAATGAAAGCAGTATGAAATAAAATAATCTCTATGTGGTGGATAAGAGCCTACATGACAAAAATATTTGTGGTATTTTTTAGATTGCTCCAGATCTTAGCTTTCATTTTGAATCCATATATTCTTAATGGGGTAATAATTATAATTTTGAGAATGTAAACTTGTTACTCTGATATTTTCCTGATTCTGATGGTAATCTGAAGCACCAATTCTATCCTTATTCCATTTTCTTTATTAATCCTTTTTTAAGGTACTCATTCTAAATACAATAATGGTTTTTAAAATTCAGCATTAAAAATTTCATTAATGATAACTTTTCTAGCTGGGAAGGGGAGAGTGATGATTGTCAGGAACATCAGCAGGAGGAAAAGTGGAGATTGAATAAATGCAAGATGGGCAAATGGGAAAAGAAAAAACAGAGTTAAGAGGCATAAATATGGTAATTGTAAAGATGAATGTATTTTTACTTTGATATAAGACCTAACAAGCAGGTAGTGGAAAATTATTCAAAATATAGTTATTTTATTACAGATAATTTTCCCTTCCATACCTTCTTTCAAAACATATCACTCATGTAAATGAAAAAAAAGTTGATGGCAGGGTATGGGCAATTGATTGCATTCCCATGCATGTATGCCACAGTCAGCAGCCAGGAATTTGACAATGTCTTTAAAGTAAGTGTGATGCACCCCACTTGATTTCATCTCTGCTCCCCATCCATGTTTACCTTACACTCCCAGCACCATGACTGAATCCTCATTTTGTCCTTGTGCCTTCTGCACTTATTCCAGTGCACTGACTGGTTCGAGTCGTTCTTCCAAAGCCCTGACCTCTGTTCAGCTTCTCAGTGTTGTTGGCTGTCAGCTGAGTTGAGTAAACTTCTGCTAATGAAAACAGATAAAAAGTCACTGGAATTTATTAAAGCTTTTGCATTAACTTAAGTCACACTCTAGGAATGAATGTAGTATTATTAAAAAAACGAAATCGGATTATAATGAAAGGAACCTGCAGATTTTAGTTAGTAACTTGCATGCATCTCTATATTTTGTTTAATTCTAATAAAATAAAAGTGAATCCCTGTTAACTGTAATGAAATAAAATTAAGCTCTCCCTGACTTACATTCATGTAGTCAGTCAATGCTATTGTTTGAAATCTCATTGGGCCCTATTTGTCTGCAAGGACAACAGAATTGTCATTTATGCTGGAGAAACTCTGTTGGTAAAAAAATAGCTGGACTAGGTCTATTTTATCTGGAAAAAAGAGGTTGCCTATACATGGGATTCATGTGATATGTGCTACAGAAGTTAACATGATGCTGCAATTTTTTTTAAGAATGTGTTTTGAATCTGAATAATAAATACTTCTTTATGTATTGTAGTTCAAATACATACTGCTTTGTTTGAAGATGTTTTGTTTCTTTAATATCTTCACATGTCTGTATGTTTATATAGTTACATTAAACTGCCATGGACAAGTTATGTTGTATCTGAAAGGTTAATTAATATTTTTGGCAAAGAAGTAATTCACTTTTGTTGTGTTTCAATCTAATAAAAATGTCCATCTTATTTGGCTTTATTTTCCTTTTTTTTTTCTTTCTTTTCTAAATCCATTGGCTTTATTATGTCAGATCATTGGTAGCTTTACTTTCTACTGCATTTTATCATAATGCTCTTTGAGTATAAATAAACTCTGGTATGCTAAACCTAATAGCAATTAAACTGGAAGTGTTTGTGTTTCATCACTGTGAACTTCGCAGAAATGTTTCCATGACAACCTTCATGCTAGTTAAGGCAACCAGAGGTGATCAACAGTTTATATATTTTTTTTCTCTTGCAAGAATGGAATTTGTGTTGACAGTTCTGGCCTTTAATGGCACTTTTGTACTGTGTGAAAGTATTTGTTTACTAGATCATATGCTGTTAACTGTCAGGCCGAGATAGAGTGACTGCTTTTGATAAAAGGGCTGCATCACATCTCTGAGTCTGTGAAGCTCTTGTACTTTAATTACTCACATCAGTACAAAAGTATCCACTTGCTTCACTACACTTAAAAATTAGACTTATTAGTTCCAAAGCATTAATGGTGAGTTAATTTTTTCCTTTACGTTTTTTGGAAAACAATAATCTAAAAGCTGCTTTGTTGTTTTAAATTTAAACTATTCCATTTACACTGATAAAAATCACATTTCATGGTACAGGGTGAATTTTAAGTGCTGTAATTACTGACACTTTGAATTAGGATTTCTGGGCTCTGTTTTCATATGTAGCTGATGAAGGTTGTTATGCTGGTGGCTGAGATATGCTAGCTATGTACTCTGTTGAGAAAAATATCCTTTAGGTAGAGGTGTTTTGTCTCTCCTAATTTTTTAAAAAAAAGGCAGGTCTACCTAAGATGTGACAGAAATAACCACTCTCAGTGGTTATTACATCATAACCAGTAACATCATAGTAGTATAGATAGACTGTTGTGTGTGGTATGTGTATGAGATAATTAGAAAGCTTTCAGAGGAAAACTTTTTTTTTTTTTTTTTGAGATATTTGTCTTCATGATGCCCTATCTAGGTAGATCATCTAGAAGTGAATGGATGAGTTTTTATGTAATCTGATAATCAGTTAATAACTGCTACTACAGCAGTTCACTACCAGGCAGAGGTTTCAAGGCATTACCTGTACTGAGTTGAGAACTTGCTTTTGTTATGTGTCTGTTCATTGTCAGGCTGATGGACAAGTGTCTTTTAGATTCTAGAGAGTGTGTGTAGCACAGGATCATTTGGTTTTGATTAGCTGAAAAATGGGAGGATTTGGAAGGTACCAGAGTATCTTCTAAAGGTCTGCTTCAAAACAAAGACTAAATGTTGTGTCATAATAAAGACCTTAGTTTGGTGAAGCATATTATTTAATAATACTCATGTATATTCAAGTACGAGATGGGGTACTTGTTGCATGTCTTGCATGTAAAGGCATAATTTATATTCAGGACTTTTCCTTTGGACATGTGGTTTGTTTTAGTAATTACTTGCAGAATGTTTATTGTTTCAAGTAGTGATACCATTGCTTTTTTAAGCAATTCAGTCACCCTTCAGGGATCTGTTAAAACTAAGAGGAGTCAAAATGGTTGAAGCTGTTTTGTGTGGGCTTGTATGTGGAGAATGCCATTGCTTTTTGCACAGTGTGTGTGTCTGTTTAGTCAGAAGTTGCTTATATGTTTGTTGACAGTTGGTGGCACTAGGAAGGGAAATGGAGATGCTGAAGTTATATACCTAAATTTGCCAAGCTCTAAACTGTAGACAGACGACTTGTGTCTATGCTCTCAGTGTAAGATGATGCCTTTACCTTATCTTTGGGGGCTCATTGTGCCTTCCTTTGTGTAGGAAAGTTGGCATATTAAAGAGAGACTTCTCAGAGAAGTAAGGGGTGAAAAAAGCTGCCTCTTTGTGCACTCTTTCAGACTCTAACCTGTTATAGCTGGAGGCTGTAACATTCCCTGAGTGCCTAGGTGTATGCATAATCCAAAAATTCCATTTATATAATCCAAAAATCCTGTTTATATCATCCTTACAGGTAAAATTGTGTGGATTACTAGAAGGAGTATATTACAGTACTAACAAGTAGTCTTTATTTTCTCGGTGGTCATTTGGTTGTGAAGGATTGTGTAGTACTTAAGCATATGATAGAAATAAACCCTGTGTGCTTGTTTTCTGAAGTTAGTTTTTGTGAACAGTAGTTTGTAACCGTGTTTGAAATAATACTCTGTATCTGTAATTATTGGGGTTTTTTCATAACTATGATTTAAATTACCTAAATCTGAGCAGTATCTGGTCACATGACACGAATATTGTGGATGAACTGGGATGGAAAACTGGAATGGAAAGCTGTTACCCCTAACACTTTTATTTCCCAGGAAAAATGAACTCATACTGGAACAGCAACAGAGATGAGCTGTGAGGGTGATCAGGAAATGCAAAGCTTGTCTTGTGAGATGAGACTTAAGAAAGTGTGACATTTGGCTTAATGAAACAAAGATTGAGAGAGGATATGATACCTCTTTCATATTAATAAGTGTATATGGAAAGGCAGAGAAGGCATCATATAGGGAGAATAACTGTTTAAGCTAAAGGACATTGTTAGAACAAGTGCAAAACAAGTGTAAACTAGCTATGGATAAATCTGAGCTGGAAGAGAGAGCATTTAAGTTGTGTGAGTGGGACCAGAGATTTCGAACAGGGAGTTTAATCAGCAGAATTGGCACGATACAATTGCCTTAGCAAAAGATTGCACATGGTCACTCAGATTGTTCTTTCTAATTCTATGACCATTTTTTTGCCTAACTAGGTCTATAAACCTTCATGCTTGCTTGTTGCACAGTACTGAGAAAACTTGTAGAAGGAATCTAAGAGAAGCCTTTTAAAACAATTTTGCTTGTTTCAGTTCCAATACTTGTTTAATTATTGGGTAGATTCCTCAGTCTGTTTTCAGATAAAGTGTTTCTATATTATTGACAGTAGTATCCTGGGACTTCATAAACTTTTTGTTCTTTATTTTTAAACATATGGGAGTGTTCCTTTTAATTTTTTCTTTTGCTTCATCCTGCTGCAGTTAGTTACAAGCTTTGACCAACCCAAGTAGCTGGCTTTTTCCCCTTGAGTATTTTCCATGCAACTGGAAAGATAAGGTTATTATTACCATACTCCTCATAGTTTATTCTGTAACCAATCTGTACATTTATTTAGTTCATTCAGGTAATCATCTCCAGTCCCTTAATTTATAACTTCCTGGCAATAGTTCTTTATCCCTCAAAGAGAAGAGAACTCTGAAGATTGCTTAGTCCAGCTGCTCTTCTCATGAAAATTGGAGCAGGTTGTCCTGGATTTTTTCAGGTTGCATTTTGAATTTCTCCAGCAATATAGGGTTTTTAGCCTTAATGGAGAGTCTACAACATCTGTGGGCAACCCATTCCATCATTCAGATACCTAACAGTAAAAATTTATTATTCTTTGTCTCAAGAATGTAATTCTAAGAGATTGACAGATACATACAGATTATTAGTATATAATTTCTTTCCCAGGATTTAAAAAAAATTATTTGTAATGCTTTCTTTAATCTGGAAATTAAGTATTTCCTTTCCCTCCTCTAGAGTATTATACATCTGGAATAGAGGCTCCCTTATTGGCTCAATATTAAAAGGGATTCTGCTTTTGTATGAATGTTGTCACTCTCTTTAGATGGATTCCAAGACTTTTTGTCCCAGTACCTGTCAAATGCAAAGGTGTAGCTACCTCCATGCAGAGTCTTAAAACTGCAGATTGAGCCAGCACCATGTTGCAGCCACAAAGTGAATTCTCATTTGAGTACAAGGTGCATCACTGGCTCATTCTCAAATGTCTTTATTAATGCCATTTATCTAGGGATTGCTTGGAGTCCTTTCTAAATTCATTAAACTTCTCATCATTGGAAAGACATACAGAGGCAATGTCTGCCTTGGTTCTTTATGTAGTGATGTTGGAGCCTTGCTTAGGGGAAGGACTCATCACACCTACCTAAAACTTAATGGTTCTACACTACTGCTAGGCATCACTGATGGTGCAAGTAATGGCACTGTGATTTATTACCCAAAGAGTTGTTTATTGCTTAGGGTTTATTACTCAAAAGATGAAAAGCTGACATTTACAGACTTTCCATATATACATTAGTTTCTCTGTTTTCCTGAGTCCTTCAAAATACACATCTTAAGATTCTGAAAAACTGAAGTGTACTAAACATACTTGGCTGTGTGAGTTCATATGCCAAGTGAGAGGAATGATCTAAGCACACTCTCCACAAAAGTTATGACAGTAAAAGCTCTTACTGGAGTGTTTCTACTCACAAGGCAAATCATTTGTTGTCTGAATGTCCCCAGAAATCTTTCGGAGGAGCATTACAAAAGTTGGTCAACTTCAGCAACTCTCATTGCATTACTATATTTTAGGTACATAAAATAAACAACTAAAAAGTCATCCAAGACAATATTGGTTTTGACTTGTAAAGAACACTTAAGAATGCTGATTTGTAATCCTTGCATGGTCGTACCTTTTAAGGAGATTTATATCCCCAGTACATGGTTTGTTTTTTAATGCAAATGCAGTAATAGGGCACTTTCCAGTGTCTTTTTACATCTTTGACCAAGACTTTCCTTTCCTCATATATTTTTACCTTGCCCATTATTCTTCCATATGAAAATTAATTCTGTTACCAGAATTAATGCTTTTAATCAGACCTTTTTAGAAAACTTCTGTCATACAAAACATTATTTCACAGAGTTTTTTACTCAACAAAAGTTTTATTATTCCAGGTATTTCAGAGATGACAACCATGGCTGATTAGGTAAAAATTCTTCTACAGGCACTGTAATGCTCAAATTCATATTGTTTACGGGATTTTGGAATTTATCCAACAATGTGAGCTTGCTCTTAAGAGGAACTTAGGTGCAGTTGTAAATATAGTAGTATTTGACTGATTAAAATCTTCTCCACATTATAATTTTAGGAGGTGTACACACACAATTTTTTATTGAAATGTATCTATGAGTAGATGATAAATACAAATTTATTTCATTTATAAACCTCTTTGCTCATGTGCTTAATGTTCTGGCTGTGGTCATTCTATCAGGGATGTTAAGTCCTTGCTTCCTAAATTGAGTAATAGATTCTTGACCCCTTGAAAGTCCTGAGTAACCCTGTCTGATATCACAGTTGAGCCTGCTGTGAGCAGCACTGGACTAGAGAACTCCTGAGGTCCAAGCCAGCTTCATCTACTCTGTGATTTTGTGATTGACTGAGTACTGTCTGAAGCTGCTTGAATTGCACCTGAGAACTCAGTTTTTTCAAGGCAGATAATGTAAGTATTTTCTTTATTTTCCTATTAGATATGTATATTTTTATATCCCACTTGCACATAGTCTCCATCTTTTCTGAATGGATATTTCATGTTTCTTCTTTCTTTAACATCGTAGACTGTGATTATATTTATGTTTCTCTGTTTTTCTCTAAAGCAAAAGTAAATTGTGTGGCACAAGTGAGATACTGTCATTTTTTCTTGTGATATTTTTATGATCCTCCTTGAGGAATTTGGTAATTCAGTCAGTGGTGTAAATGACCTAATTGTATGGGAGGCATGTGGGCTTAGTAAAGTCACTTTTCTATTGGTTTCTTTATTCATTGCAGGGGAAAAAAAATCTACAGTGCAAAAGAGTGTAAGGATGGTCTTGTAGCTGATACATCTTATAAATAATTTTACTGGGTTTGTGGGACTCCATATACTGCTGCTAATGATTTTGTTTAATATGAGATTATGATGCATCTTTTTAACGGGGCAGAAGTTACCTGGACAATGAAGTCTGTAAAGCCAAAGAGGAGAATTGTGATCTTCACATAACAGTATCTATGGAAGTTCTTACATTAATTTCTATTTGAAGTACAGCATATCTTTTTGGGGAAGATAAATCAACATTGTTTTAAAATACTCCTGGTGATGGAGAGCCCATGACAACCCTTGGGAACTTCCTCTACTTCGTAATCTAAACTCTACAAATTATTTCTGGTCTAAACTTTTCTGACTTCAAATCCCTCATTAAAACTGTCTCTTGCTGTGTTGCCTGCAGAAAACGTGATAATGGATGTGCTGTGGGTAGGAGGGCTCTTGCCTTTCCTGCTGACCTGTATTGTTTCCTTGTTTCCTCCTGCTCTCCCCCTGAATCCACCTGTTTTGTCTTCTGTCATGCGTTTGGGTTTTCAACTTTCCCAGGCAGGGATTACCTACATGTTGTGTTTATATGGCATGGAATAGAGCAAGGTCTTAGTCCCTGGCAGGTGATCTTTGCTGATGAGCGTGTCATGAGGGCATAAAGGATTAAAAGAGGTTTGAGCAATTGTTGTCCTACTTTAAGAGCTTTTAAGCCTGTCAAGAACTACTGTAATCTTTGGGCATGACTTCTTTTGTGGCGAGGACTTCCTCCATTTCTGCTTTAAGGCCAATAAAGACTGGAGTAAATCATACCTCTCAAAAAACCAGCTGATCTCAATGGAGGTGGGGGTAAAGGGAGGGAAAATTTCCAGTGGTAGAAAATCCCTTGCAGCCCTTAGCAGCCTGCTGTAGTGGTTAGGAATTCAATGTTTGCTTGTCTCTGCATTCTCTTCTGAATTTATCTTGCTTCAGATTTCCAGGATGTTGTTATACCTTTCTTAGAGAAGGAGAGGGAGGAATAAAAGTAGCAGTGTTAAGGTTCTTCTCTGAGTTTGGGAACTTACAGGCTGTGGTTAACTGTCCTATAATCTTCTGTTTTGTAAACAGATTCACTTTTTCACATCCAGTCCTGTTTTTCAGTAATTTCATGATACTTTGTGTGTGTTCTGCGGATCCTTCCCTTTTGAGCAGTGTCTTGTTGTGGCTATCAGACTGGTGACCCTATTTTATTAGGAGTGACCCCAGTGTCAAATGCTCAGGTAGCATTGCTTCTCAGATTTCCTTGGTGATACAGAGATACATTAGTCCCTTGTCCATGCTAGTTCACATTCATGCTGATTAACCATTGTGATGCTTTCACAGTTATTATTTCCCAAGAAGGTGTTCCCCATCCTGTGAAACATTCTGTGTTGCTACATATTGTGGGCATACATACTTGTTCTTCTGGTTGTAAAATTGATGTTGTCTTCTCTCCATGGGACTTCTCTGCCAAGAAATATGTGATGATCTGAAAGTTTCACAAAGGCTTTATTGTGAGCTGAGATCTGGGGCTAATATCTTGGTTTCCCAGCTGACTGCTGATAGTCATATGGAACGGTTCTCTCTTCTTTGAGTCTTCATTCTCAAATAAATGAATTGTCCTGGAGGTAACTTGGTAGTTACCTTAAGATGGTAGACTTGAGATGAGCTCAGTTTGTTAGAGCATGATGCTAATAATGATGAGGTTTGTGGGTTCAATCCTGGTATGGACCGTTCACTGAAGAGTTGGACTTGATGATCCTTGTGGGTTCTTTCCAACTCAGAAGATTGTCTTCCTGTTTTTACTAATTTCCATCATAACATGATGCTTTCTTTACCCATCATAACTTTTAAATGTTGATACTGACTTCAGGAGCAGCAGTATAATGCTGTCACTGTCTTGTCTTCCTGTCATCTCCAGGTAGAAATTTTTTCTTCTCCTCAATGTAAATCCTGTCCTCTGCTTAGCTTCTCTTTCATGATGTAGAAAAAAGGATTCCTGTGTGTTCCCTAAGCAGCAGGTGAGGAACAGAACTGTGGGCTAGTACAAAAAATCTGAGATGGGATGTCCACTAGAAGAGATGGGAGTGAGAGGAAGCAGGACAAGTAGCATCTGTTTTCTCTCAAAGCTGTTTCTGAAACCAGTCCTGGCTGGGCTTAGCCCCCAGAGAAGTAGAAAGCCTTGTGTTGTGCATTAAAAAGAGAGAGGATCCCAAACTGTTGGGCAGTCCCAGGATCACTGACCTCTGACTGTGGTTCCCATGGGAAGGATCTCCTGAAGATTATGGTGCTGTGGTGGAAAGAAATTAAAGAGAACTAAAATTAGGCTAGATTGTCAGACATGTACTGTGGTGCATTTAAAAACACAGAGAACCCAAATGAGAAGAAAATACAGAAGGGAATCAGTGTTCTCTGGAATGGAACAAGTTTAAAAAGAATCTTCCTTGTTTAATGCTATGGCTTTTCTTTCCATACCTAATTGGATCAATAAAAGAGTATAACAAAGATCTCTCTACCTTTTCTTGTTCTTTTAGCGACACCACAGTTCCTGATCCACAACTGATACAAACTTAAGTAAAGCCCATTCGTCATCCTATTCAAAAATTTATTGTTTATGAGGAAAAAAAAAGAAATCAATAAAGCATTTTGTAGCAGTAATTAATCTGTCTGTTTTATGGTATTTACTGTTAATTTATTTTGAAAACTAGAGGTCTGTGGAACATATGAAGAAATTAAAAGCTCTTATTTTGTCTGTTTTGCCTACTTTCTTACTTTTTGTAAGTCTGTACTCCTAGCACATGCTCTTCAAGAGCTCTGTTAGAAGGTCTGGAAGGAAGACTGCTAGCTGGACGTGTCATTACTGGATTTAGAACTCTTTGGAGAGCTGAGACCCTTTTGCTGATGCTTAATCTAGTTTCTTCATCAGCAGATTCCAAAGAAGTCCCTCTCTGGTGGGCAGCCTACAGGGTTACCTGTAACAGTGGTAAGCTCCTACACATTTTCTCTGCTGGCTGCTGAAATGGGATTTCTAAAATGTCTAAAGTGTTTTCCCACTTACAGGTTACAGGTTGCAGGTATCCATTTAACAAAGCTGTCCAGTGTTACTATTACAAAACTTTTGGTCTGTTAAAAATTGTATGGTAGAGAGATGCAGAGAATGACATGAATACTAAATACAGATCTAAGAACTCATGGTATTGCTTCTTTTCAATTAATGACTGCATCATACACCGTGTCTAATTCAAGTGAAGTGCTTGCAGAACTTCTGGAAAGCTTTAATGGAGTGCTTCAGATCTTGTTTATCAGATCCTGGTTAAAAAGCATATCATTTGAACATAAATGGTGGCATGTTATCATTTTCTCCTGGAAGATTTACTGGAGTGCTCAGGAGAGCTGACAGAAATGGCGGGTGGCAAAAGAGACATGCTTAGTTGCCTAACGTGATGGTCTTGTCATACTGTGATGTATCGGTCTGAAAATTCTTCAGTGTCTCACATACGGTAGGAAGGAAGCTTTAACATGTCAAATTAAGAAAAAAAATTAGCCTATAATAACAGTGTTGCAGATGATTTGCAGGGAGTTTTTTTAATCACGGATATTTCATATCCTCCTTTACACCTAATTCGTCTTGCTTTCTAGGAATGCGTAATTAATATTGTAGTTATGCTAATTTGAAACAATGATGATTGCAGCTCACTGAAATTATGTGTTCTACTTAATTGAACCTGACCAACGTTACTTAGAGATGACTCAATACTGCGTATAGTACATTCTATCAATATAGCCTTTTATTTTAAACAGTTTGGGACACAGTCTGATTATTTTATATAATCAGTTTCTGTGTATCTATGGCACTGAATTTTAGCATGGTGTTAAGTTTTGCTTCATCCATGGTTCTAAGAGTGCATAAAGTAAACTTCCGTATTGATTTTGGTAGGTACTGGTTTCTGATATAGAAAAATACTACAAAAAACAGATGGACTGCTTGTTTCAAAGCTTTTAATGACTTTTAACATGTAAACTTTATCTCCAGTAGCTACAAATATCATCTATCTTTGCATATTACTAGACTTAAGATGGTGTGAAAGCAGTTTATACATGGATGCTGGTGGCAGCCACTCCATCAGGTGCACTTTTGTGCTGGAAAGCACATCCCTGGGCCCAGGACAGGTCAGGCTGGCAGCCAGGGTTCCTGTCTTCTCAGGCCCGGCAGCAGGAGCAGGCACTGGGGAGCTGGCACACTGCAAGGCTCCAGGAGGGGCTGGCAGCATGGACTGCGTGGGACTGCTTGGGTTCCCTCTGCTGCAGGGGCTGCTGCTGCCTTCCCACATCTCTGTCCTGGCTGCTTTGCAGGCAGGGAAGGGGAGTTGTGCTTTCCTGGCTAAAATAGTATGTAGCTGTTCCTCAGGGACTTCTGCACCTCTTTGGCCTGAAGGAGGACTGAAACAAAGTCTCTAAGCTGAATGCAGAATCATTTTATTGTACAGGCTACAGTGTTAAACAATGTTTTAAAAGCTAGGCTTATTATTTGGGGGAAAAAATACTGTGTTTGGGCTGTATAGGAATACCATCTTGCATTTAGAAATGCATAATAACGACTTTGATCCTCCAGTTAATCTTTTGGTTACTGTGTATGAAATAAAATGACAGTTTCTTATCATGTGATTTGAATAAAACTTTATCGAAATGTCTTTGCCAAAGTTATGAAGTTGTATGCTGATGAAGGTAAATATTTTAAAGCATTTTAAATGGTTTGAATTTCAGTATGCTGCATGTACATTTTGATCATAAACTGGAAAAAAATTTCTTAGTCTCAAAAATTTTCTTACTGACAAGCATAGAACTTATATGCTGACAAAATATACATTGAATTATTAACAAAAAATTAATTCTGTAAGTAATTCCACCTATTTTTTTTTGGAAGAATCTTATTTTCTTCAATCTCTAGTCATTTAAAGAAGCATGTTTTTTATTTAAGATAAGGTTTTACAAGATAAGCTAACAGTGTTGCAGATTAAAAATGTAGAAGTGTTTTCCTCTTATTGTAACATATGATGTGTTTTGAGTGTGGGTGTGGAGGTGGGAACCTTGGACTTTCAGATACCTTAATTCTTAAAACCAAGACAATAACATACTGCTCAAAAAAGTTCCCAAAAGTCGTAAGAATCTTCAAATACCAGTCTCTGGTATCCATGAGAGTAACTTGCAATTTAAAAGTAAGACAGAAATAATGCAAAATTTGGCCTCTTGTAATGAATTATTTATGCCTTTCATTTAGCTATATCTTTACTATTAAAGTTGACTTGAGAGACTTACATTTAACTAGCACTATTTCCTAACATAACAACATCAACAGAAGTGAGGCAGCATTAATCTTTCTTTAATTGAATGCAGATTGACATTGTTAAGAGTATGTTGCTCTGCAGTTTTCAGTTTTGATTATTTTAAATAACATAATGTCCTGAAACTTCGGTGGGTTTTTTTTTTGAGAGGAAATTTTGGAATTTTGTTTTTATCTCTGGCTTTTAATTCAGTAATTTACTTAAATTTTCTACTCTTTTAATTTTAAACATGAAAGACTTTATGATTTCTTGTGAGAGCTTCCTGTTAGGTCTCATCATCAAAGACGAGTTAAGTAATTGAATTTTAAAAAGAAATGCGATAGAGAGAAATGTTTATGTGAGAAAAGGAAATGTGGGGACAAATAAAGTAGTGTAATGTAATAAACTGTGAAGTTAAAGCCATGTCCTTGTAGGAGTTGATGTTCAGTTAATGTCTGAAATGAAAATTTTGAATAAAATACATTGCTACTGTGAAGTGATTAGACATACTCCCTGTTGAGACATTTCACAGACTCATGGGCTCATTTAGGTTTTCAAAAGGGCATTTCACAATGTCCTTTACTTGCATTTATGTGGCAGGCATGTTTATGTATTATCTCATAATTTAATATACAAATTTGTTTGTATATCTCCTTTATAAAAGCTTCTGCTTCAGTTATCACGGTGTCAGTTTGTATTGATATGGTTGATACAGAAATCTCTTCAGGAAGAGTTTGCATTATTGAGGTGAAAAACCTGCTAATGATGCAACAGTGATTTTTTTTTTTCAGCCTTTTTGCCCTGTGGTAAGAAAAGGTCTTCCTATTTGCCTCCCCAGTATAATTTTTTTTTACCCATGAATGTGTGTAAGGTAATCAAACTTGACAGTGTTGTGTGGTTGTTGATCCTGTTGGGTTCACCTGTCTTAGTCCTGCATCAGGGACCAGAGTGACTTTAAGAACCTGCTTAAGTGATCACAAACTAATATAGGCTCCCCTTAATAAAGAAATGGAAACATGATAAATGTTTCCACCTGATGGGTGGACATTATGCATGAGAGTGGCCACTTTGGGGTAATTTTAGAACCAGACATTCTGCTCCAGCCTACTCTCCTTCTGCCACCAGGAGGACTTGGCAAGCAACAACAGGCTCAGGGAGAGGACTTGCTCTGCATCCCTCTTAGCTCCTCATACTTGGAAGCAGTTGCTGTATTCAGGAGAGTGGAAGTAAACCTGTTCAATTGCATCATTGGAGGTCCATCTCATCAATGAGACTGTTGATGTCACCTGTTCCAGATTTCCTCCCTTTGCATGTTGCAAAACTGTACTCTAATGGGGTTGGAGGCACGGGTGGTTGACAGAACATTGTTACTAGTCTCTGTAAATGTCATAGAATCTTCTGGCAATCTGCATTGTCCATTCCTATAATGAATTTATCTTGGCTCCAGACATTTGTTGGTGTCCTCCTATTAGGTATTTCCTCTTTCTTCAGTTCTTGGACAGGTGAAGATTTCATCCCTGGTAGCTTACAGCCAGTTGCAGGACACCCCAGTAGCGTGCATTATACAGATGTTGTTTCTTGCCAAAAGCAAGGGTGTTTTGGCACTCTATTCCTGCTTAAATTCACTGTGGATTTAGACAGCATTTGTATGGATATTCAGTATGTGGTCTGTAACTTTTTAGTATTGTAGGTGCATACTGTCATATAGTTATAAATCTGACCTCTCATTAATAATTTATTTTCTTCTCCGATGGAACTGTGTTCATTTCAGGGTTCTTCCATATGTCCTGTCTGTCACACTTGAAGTTTTCATCATGGTGGTGGTATCATTGCTGTTAACTTGTGTCCCTGTGTGCCTTTTTTCATTTACTTTTACAATTGTTTCCTTGATAAGGGGTGCCACAAAGGTGCAAAACCTGAATCTCTCCAAATGTCTCAGTCTCTTTCCAAGCATCTGGGTCCCAAGGTGAACACTTGAAACAAAAATTATATTACTGCAAATCCTTGGGCTCACTGGAGAAACTATTAACTCTCAATTTGTGAGAGCTCTTTTGTCTGTGAACAGATTCTAGTCTGTGCTTTCTTTTTTCTGACAATACACTTCCCAGCTAACCTCTGCAATGCCTTGTGCCACAGATCACCTAACACTAAGTATGTCTCCTCTGTGAGCTCTCCCACTCTGTATCCTTTCAGCTGTCTGGCTATTGTTTCTCATACTACAGAAAACTTTTGCAATGGTGGCAGTGTGAGGCCACAGGACAATACTCCTCCAGTTCCTTGCCCAGTCAGACAGTGACGCTTGGCAGATCTTTCTGACTTTTGCCACTTTCCCAAAATACACCACTGTCACTGTGTGGGTGCTGAAGACTTCTAAAAGCTTTGTGAGTGTTTTGTGAGGACAAGTGAGAACATTACTCTTTACTTCAGTTAGACCAGTCCCTATAAATTCCAGAGAGGGATGTTTGACATTTAATGTGTTTGTTACCAGTTCCAGTGTCCTCTCCCTCAGCTCTGTAAAAGCCCATCTGTCAGGCATGTCTGCTCATGCTCATCAAAGGAGTAAGCCTCCATTTTCTGCCCTTTTCCAGGTTCATCAAAAGCTTGTTAAGATACTTGTCTAGTTTGACTTAAACGTGGCAATATGCAGCTATGTGGGACTGCCTTGTAAGCTCCTTAACTGCCCGTGTGTGGCTGCACCTTTCCATGGAAGTGCAGAAAGTCTGGGATAAGTGAAGGTCTGCATTTTCCATACACATTTTTTAACTCTGGGTACATGTAGAGGGTAACTTCTACTGTTGTGGCCACATCTTATCTTAATCTCTGTTTTTCCTCCTAAACTTCGGACCTGAAAGTTTTCTCATTCAGACACTTGACATCAGGGCAGCACAAGCAAGTACCATATTTTTCACAGATTCAGCACTTGAGCCTGTATCTTGACCCTTTTGGTTTGTTAGCATGGACAGAGCCTCTGCACTGTCGCTGAAAGGATTAAAGTTTTCTACATGTTTGCTGGCCTCTTAGTGCATAGAGATTGATCAAGATTTACAATGAATTGCCAAAGCAGGATCTTTTAACTTGGTGAACCTCGAGTCCAGTGTGCAGTTTTGGGAGCCACAATATAAAATCGATTCAAAGCAATTAGAGAGCATCCAAAGGAGGAGCAGGAAGATTGTGAATGGCCTAGAAGGGAAAGCCTTATTAAGAGCAGATGAGGTCACTTGGTTTGTTCAGCCTGGAGGAGACTCGTTGCAGTCTACAACTTACAAGAGGAAGAGGAGGACAGACACTGATCTCTTCTCTGTGGTGTCCAGCTACAGGACCAGAGGGAATGGCCTGAAGCTGTATCTGGAAGGTTTAGGTTGGATGTCAGGAAAAGGTTCTTCACCCAGAGGGTGGTTGGGCACTGGAACAGGCTCCCCAGCGAAGTGGTCCCAGCACTAAGCCTGACAGGGTTCAAGAAGCATTAGGACAATACTCTCAGGCACATGGTGTGATTCTTGCAGCTGCCTTCTGCAGGGTCAGGAGTTGGACTGGGATGATCCTAATGGGTACCTTCCAACTCAGGATATTCTGTTATTCTGTATTCACATCTTCATCAGGCATTTTGTGGTGTCTGAAACACTGAAGGTTTTGCAGTTTACCTGGAGATCTCTGAGGTCATCCACTAGGGAATTTATAGCAGAAGCTTCATGGCTTGGAGAAATCCACAGTGTGAGTGTACATGGGGACTGTCATTCAGCTGAAAAATGTGTAGTTTATATATTTTATTTGTACTATAATAATTATTGTATTCTGCATCTGGTTTTGTCTGACTTTCCCATGTACTTCTGGGTTTTTTGAAGCTCTGTATTTCTGTGTGGTTCAGAGGGATTTAAATTGCCCCTTGGAAAGCCCTTTTCGCATTCTCACTCGCTCCATGGAAGAAGTTTCTACTGGCCCTGCAAAGAAGAAAATTTCTTTACTCTCAAGTAATAAAGCATTTCTGAGAGTGTGAAAATACCTGTGGAGTGCACATCATGAAAAATTCCAGTGGCTAATAGGTAACCTTTAGCATGCTCAAATTATTTTGAAAAATTCTAAAGGCTAGAAGCAGCATAAGCTTTACTTGTAGAGCACAGCACTGCAGCTCAGGAAGGTGCAGGGTACAGTATGTACCAGCACAATTTCAGCCCTGGGTGTCCTTTGATAATTAACAGAGTGCTGTCATTTCTTGTGGAATCTCTCTGTGTGTCAGCAGCAGCACCAAAGAGAACAAAGAAAATGTACATAGCCCCTGATGAATACTGCTCTCCCCTGTGAAAACAGGATGGCAGCAGTAAAGAGAGTATGTGGCAGGATCTCAATGCTCCCCTTTTCATCCCTCTTCTCTTTCTATATAGGACTGTGCATTTGCATTGAGCCCAAAGAAAATGGCTAATATTCTTCTTTCTTGGTAATTGAAAATAACAACAGGCTATTTCAGCCAATTAACAGAATGCCAATATCTAACATGAACGGAGAAAGCAGACTTCTGGAGTCCTCCAACAGGAAATAAAGATTCAGTCTCTTAAGATACATAATTAGTAACAGCTATCTGTGGACCTCATGATTTCTTATTCTCAAATCAGTTTGTCTTCTGTTGCCTTCTGTTCAGCTGCTGAGTTTGATCTGCTATTGAGAGATGGTATTTGCTGCCTCTTGTGGGGTTTTTTTCATTGCCACTCAATTTTTAGCTGAATTGTTTCTTGTGTCAGCGTAGGACCATTGCCAGATTTGCTCTGAATGTCCTCAAGGAACAAAACACCCATGATTTTAGATGTCGTTCATTCTTCTTGAGAGTTTGGTCCTTAAGGTTAGGTACAACCTTGGTACTGATGTTATAATGGCACATTGGTCATTGGACAGTCATCTTCTGTTTGAAATGTAATGCTGGGGTTTTTTTTGTATATTATGCATTCTCTTTGCTCAGTTGTAAGCTATATGCAGTTTTATATGAGACACTGGCATAAGAAGATGAATAAATAGATGAAATGTTCTTGTTGAACATTGAATTATGGGAACTTTAAATAGGTGGGCACAGACATGATGGTTCCACTTAGTAGCCTGATCACATAGCATGTAGTTAAAATATTATATGCTTATTGCAGTATGTAGTTACTCTATTTCATTAAACATTTTGTGTATTTTTCTATCCAGTGGAGAAGGTCTGAGACTGGATTTTTAAAATACCTATTAAATTATCTTAAGCAAAACTAGTTAACAAATCACAGTAACCTAAGTGTAACTTGCTAGATACTGTACAATCATTGATGCTACAAGAATTATTTTAGGTAATAAAAAAACCTGAATTACAAAGGCAAGGAATCTATTAACTGCTCTTTTGGTACCTGTGTATGATATTTTCAGGTGTAGCTGTCCCTGTCTTAGTAATTTGTTCCCTCTGAGAGGCTGTTTCTGCCCTGTTGTCCCTAAGCATTCCTGGTATGGCCTCCATACACTACTTTCTCTGAGTAGTTATGATAAGTATGTCCATTTCACTTCCATCGACTTCCCCTTAACACTGAATATGGTTAATATTAAAATAAGTTTGTTCAGAGAGATTTAACACCATGCTTTAGGTGGAAACACAATGTGATAAAAAAAAAAAAACAAAACAAAACAGAATTCTAGTTTAAACTGAGCAGCCAAGCGCTTCTCCAGCTTTTTCATCCCTCATACCTAAATTTTTGAAGTAGTGTTTTAGGTGGGAATTCCATGTTCATAGCAGGTTGTTTTGCAGGTGTTGCCTTCTGATCCAGAGCACTGGGGCTTCATGAATGTGAGAAGCTCTGGCAAATGCCATCAAAGTTCTTGTTTTCTTTTATCCTGTGTGTCCGTTGGTACTGGCAATGAAATGGACACCTACGGAGAAGGGAGGTGGTGAGAGGGATGAGACAGGACTCTGACAAGAAGTGCTTTACCTTTTCCACCTCTCCTTTTCTTTTGTTAGCACCTTCCTTCTGTGAAAACGTCTTTAACATTCATTCATTCATTCGGAATTTCTGGTTGTTACTCTCAAGACTGACAAATTTGTGTAACGTTCCTAAAATTCAGTAGAGAACACAAGTCAAACCCTGTTAAGATTCTTAACTATTCAGCCATGATTTTTGGTTTGATGCCAGCTCTGTATTTATCCTATACTATAAATCAGATCTGGGATGCATTAGCACTGAGGATGGCCCTTCTAGCTTGGTGTGGACTTGCCCAACCTTTGCCTTATTTCCACCTCTTGCTTGGCGTCCCTCCTTTTATGCCTTGTAACAAAGTTAGGTTCTCTTTGCTATGAAGAATCACCACTGTCATCTCTGTCTCGGTCCCAGTTATTTAAGGAATGTTACAAGTGTCACCTTTCAGAATCAGAACAGGACAGTAAAATTAATTCAGTAATTTCAAATAGTATTATCACACACTTTTAGCAGCTCATGTAAAATTCAGAGGCATCAGGATGTACGAAGTGTTCATTATTTTTGATATTTTTAAAAACCTTTTTCAGAGGTTGAAGACTTCAGATACATATTTTTGAACCTTATTCCATCTCTAATATGAAATGCACATACTTCTTCTTTTAAAGCATAAAGTTCTGTTAGAGTTACATGGACTGTATGAAAGCTGGTATAAAAATTAACATTTTGAGAACTGGCAATACCACAATGAGTCTCAGTAGCACAAATATTGTTGATCTAAACTGAAAAGTTATAAGCTAGTAAAAAAAATATCGTTCTTACAAGAGAAATGCCATATTTTTAGATCTTATTGGCTTATAATAAAATCCCTTGTATCATGTAAAGCTTCTTGACACAGCTGTGAAATATTTTACAGTAGAAGCTCTGAGTGCTGAGTACTGTGGACAGCAAAAAGGAGAAATTTTAAGATTTTGAGAGAGTACTCCCTTGGCATTAAATATCATACCTTACTTTTTCCCAGGTGTATGCTCTTGTCTCCTGCAGCTACCTATAAACTCCAGTGCCTTAATGCCATCTCAGTTTTCTATTTTTGTTGTAAATCTCTTTGTTCAGTAGGAACCTGTAGTGTTCCTTCTTTCTGTTAAACATAATAATAAAGAATATGAACAAAAGGAATGAAAGTGGGAGAGCTGTGACTTGTACCATGTGAAAGCTGCCCTTCTTTCTGAAGGAGATACAAAAGGCAGGGCAACATTTGAAGGGCTGGAACTAGGAGAGAAGTAGGAAGAATCACCAGAGGGAGGATCTCAGAGATACTTCTGTAAATTTAAAATAATGAAATGAAAAATTGCAGAAGAGAAATCAGAGATTTAGACAAATTTTCGGTAAACCCTGTGATACTGTCTCACTTCTGTGCAATCTCTGTGCATCAACTCCAGTATGCCGTAGATTTCTCTAAATCTTTTCGGCTTGCCAAGTTGATAAATATGCTACAATTTTTGAAGTTGTATTTCTGTTGTTAGTTTCCTTCTGATTTATGCTGCTCTGAAGCAGTCCATCCAGTAGCCCAGTGAACATGGAAAGGAGCAGGCTGGGAAGGATGGAGGTCATGAAGGACTGGGCTTGGAGGTAAAGTTTCACTGCAATAGGATTGCACCTGGAGTCACCCACAGAGCTGGTGTACTGAGATCTGCTGTGGAGACATCTTCAAGGTGGTTCTTGCAGTTCAGGATTTCAGAGGGGAAACAAGACAGTCGTGTGATAAGGGAGATCCTTCGGTATTGTGGTAAAATGAAAGAATAAACTTGGACCCTTGCCTCTGGACAAAATTTCTCTCAAATTGTCATGTAAGGCATTTGTGTGAATCGCTAATGTCATCATATTGAAGTTTAAATTTCCATAATGCCTTAATTTGCATTAAAATGTACTTATGCTCAGAACAGTATCTTATACTTTTCTAGATGTTATATCCACATCTTCCAAGTACCAAAGATAGTGCCTTTAATAGTGAACTCACTCAGCTGTCAAGGGGAGAATACAGATGCTTCTCTAGAAGAACTGTGGATATTTGCTCTGGGTAAAAAAATTGGCCTGTTCTGAGTAGAGAGAATCAAAATGGACTGAGGAACAGTTAGTTTTGCAACTGAAAAACATACATGAACAGCTGGATATGTGTCTGGATCTGGACCTGCAGCCTCCTGCAGATTCTTTGGCAATGTACAGTATGTAGTGTCTGTTGGAGGATCTTGTCTTGCACTTGGCAGCAAAGGCTTCAGCTTGATAATAAATCGTTCTCAAAAGCCATTTTTCTCTAAAGAAAAGTTGTTATATTCAAGGATTGAATTGGAAAGTCTGAATAAAAAGTACTGTGTTCTTAAAACCTTCTAAAGCTTAGTTTCAAGCATTGAAAACTTGAACAACTGTTTTTCATATTATTGAGAGAATACTGACAGTAGCCTGGAAACCTCTGAATGTCACCAGTTCTACTCTGGTAGAAAACCTCTGAATGAAACCAGGTTCTACTACTTGCATAAGTTTTTCCTCCCCATCTGTTCTCCCCTGATGTCTTTGGCCTCCATGACTAAAGGATGATCTTTAGTTGATGTCTACCTGTGAGTCTTGCTTGCAGTTTATCAACAGGACCAAATGATGCTTAGTTCTCCAAATACCTGCCAAAATGCCATCTCTCTGCTTAAGCTCTTTGTCTTTTACTTTAAGGAAGTGTGAGACTTTTCTTCCAAAAACTCATTAAAATTATTTAAGAGTTCTCTGTGTTGTGTGTTTTGGTTTGCATAGCCTTTGCTCACACTACTGACCAAGTAATTTTATGTCTCCACTTGTGTTTTTTGCAATTTGCTTTAATACAGACTGAAAGTGAGCATAAGAGCAGGGTACGCACAATTGTAAATAAATCTACTCAGCAAATCCAGGAACAGTTATATGGGACACATGATGGCTCAAGTAAATGCCCTTTTTTCCTTTATATTGTTCTCTGTTTCCTCCCCACCTCTTCTAAGTACAAACAAACAAATAACTTACAAACCCAGCTCTTATTTCCATTGTGTAAACTGGAAGGAAGTGGCATATAAATTTAGATACTCTTTACTGTGAGACACATTAAGTAGCAATTTGACTGTAACCCTGAAATTGTCTTAGCTAGGGATCATTGTGAGGGTGGGAAGAAGTGTGAATCTGGGTTGTTTGGCCAGGATTTTAGTAGGTTGGAGCTACTGGATAGCCAATGGCATATACAGACAGTGGACCCAAGTATTTTCTGAGAAGCAAGTCTGACCTAGGGTCTTCAGAAGAAAAAAATTCTTGTGCTTGGGAAAGTAAAGAGGTAATGTATGAATGAATTAGAAGTTGGTTCACTGTTACCACTGAACTGGAGACAGTCAATTTTGGAGTGGAGTTGTATTTTCACAGACAGCTGATCTCTTCTTATGGTATGCTGTTGCCAATTTTAAAAAAAGGGGTTTTCCCTGGTCCCCTGCCTATAGCCTGCCACCCCCTTCCCTCTTCTCACATCTGTGGGCTTGTGTATGTGGGCTTGTGACCTTTCTTGGTCTTCAGCTGAAGCTCAGCAGACCCTTCTCTGTGTCAACTCAGCAACACAGTGAAAAACAAATTTAGCAGAAGCCTATGTAGGCTTTCTTCCTTTTCTGTGAATTGAATTGGCTCACAGAGGGATCTGAGATTGCTGAAGACTTCATAAGATAAACAGTGGGAGCCAGTGGCTGATGTGGAGAGACAGAAAGAGAGAAGAGGTGGGAAGTATTCCCTTTGTGGTAGTAGTCAGCTGTTAAACCAGTAGCTCCATCTTAAGAAACAATTCTGTGACCACTGATTCACCTTAAAGAATTACCTGCATCACTGTGAGCAATGTCTCTGAGGATGGTGTTCTTGCAAAACAGTTGACAAAGTGGGGATTTCAATTGAAAAACCTACTAAGAATCAAGTTTGAGACATAAGAAACCAGAGAACCAATTTGAACCATAAGAAACCTGCTTGCTTAAAGTCAGCATGCCTTTCATGTAGATGCAGGCTGGAATGCATTTGAAGAAAGGAGCTTCTGTGTCATTTTACTTGGGTAGATGAATTTCATATTTATTAGATATCTTAATCCATAAAGTAAATAGCATACATAGACATATGGGGTTTTTTTTGTTTTCATATGTTCTTTTTTTTTTATTTTTTTGAGGGCCAGCCACTTGATTTTTAGTTCCAAACCATACTTTTGCTGGCATCTTTTGCTGGCATGAACATCATCATGCAAGTCATTATTGTTTTTGACTCAGCATTTCCTCATTTTCCTAGTGATACACCATCTATTCATGCAACACCTGCCTTGTTACTTGCAGTGTAACTGCATGTGGATCCTCTCTGTATGCTGAAGTTGAATGCTTGTGTTGAGTTGATGCAGTGTTTCCAGAAGTCTGTGTATAATGCACATCACCATGGTGTCTAAGCAGCTATATTGGTGAGGTTGCTAAATAGTCAAAGTATTTGCTAAGTGGTTTTAGCATTTCCTTAAATGTTATTCATAGACTATCAAAAGAAAACTTTGTACTCGGTACATTTAGAAAAGATTTATTTCTCTCTCATGTAAACAAGTCACACACATGCTCTTATTTTGTCTTTAAATGCCAAGGTATTTTTCTAAAAAGGAACAGCAGGAGTTTTGGAGGGTTTTTTTGAAAGTGACTTAGGTTGATCAAAATGTTTACTTCTGGCTCTTTACTTTTTGTAGTCTCTTTACATTTTTGTCACAAAATACCAAATTAAGTAGATTCCACAATCAGTACAAGACAGCAATTTTGATAGGACAAAATCGAATAGCTTCAGAGCTCAGTTTTTCTTTTCACAGCTGTGATAGCAGTGAATTGTTACATTGGTACTTCAGAGTGAAGTTCTAGTGAATAATGTTGTGTTACAATAAAAGATAAAATAGTAAACAGTCTACAATTCAAGAAGATGTTGATTAAATTTGTTTTATTACTTCAAAATCAAATCCTCAAATTTTAGAACTTTGATAACAGCCTATGTTTATAAATAAAGCTTCACAGAAGAGAAGTTTAGATCTGCTCATTATGCCAAGAATGGAGAACTTTGAAACATGAAGAAAACCTCTGTTGTCAGGCATTATAAAGTATATTGGGGTACTGTGTAATGTTGCAATGAGCTAAAAATCTTCTTGGAAAATTTTTGTTTTGTCTCAGTGATAAAATATTGTTTATTAAACTTTCAATATATATAAGAATTTCCAAGGGGAAAGCAGCATATCCTTACTGTGAAGTGTCTTTCTTGTAGGTGCCACTCTGTTGTAAATTTAACTGACCCTAGGAGTATTGGTCTTTTAAAGCACATAAGAATAGGATTTATGGTTCTGAGTTAATAAAATATGCTGATGCCACTGTAAGCCCTATTTAGATAGACAGCAGTAATCTCTGTTGAGCAGTATGAAACCGTCTGTCTCTAAGTACTGGAAAGCTAATAGTTCACAGCAAGGTTGTACCACATCCAGAGAGGAGAAATATGTGTCTGAAGTCAGAAGAGTTTTATCTGCATGATTTTATTTTCTTTTGTAGTTTTATTCTTTCTCCTGTGCTAATATTGTACATCATGTCAAGTAAACAAGATGCCCAAAGAGCACAGAGGAAAATGTGCTTTTTAAAGTTCATACTCTAACCTTACTTTTGTTGGCTTTAGCACAAGGAGCAAGATTCCTCTGAATCTAGAAGGTGAATCTGAAGTATGTGAAATTGGTGTTAAAGATGGGGTGTGTTGTGTGCTCGTAAAGAAAACACATTCTGTTTAATAATGAGATACATTAAGAAGGCTAAGTAAATATGTTGCCACATTGTATGTTTTGTACAGTGTAAAAATACTGTTTCCAAGTTTTTATCTTTCATGAAAGGAGCTGATAGAATAATGTTTGAAAAGATAACTTTGAATTTGTAATTTTTCTATTGTGTTTGGAATATTTGACATTTAAATACGTGGTTGTATTTACATATGTTGCATTTTCATTACAGCTAATCCTCTTGAAAGTTGGTTGGCAGATGCCTTAAGCAGTTCTCTAAAATTGGGACAGATACAGTATTTTGCAACCTTGGAATTTAATTGCAATTAAAGAACATTTTGTAATTGGTTTTTTTCCACTTTAAAGATTCCACTTCTAAATTTTAAAAGAGAATTGTTGAATGTAAACAAGGGAAATACACTTTAGTGGAGAGATTATATCTGAAAATGTATTAGTTGTCACCTTATCTTATTATAAAATAATAATAATCAATATTTTATGTGCTGTAAACATAAATATTACCTCTCTGAGCAACTTAATATATTAAGTAAATAAGTCTGTGGGAACAAACCATTGCATGTTCATCTAAGACACACATATTTTTACAAAAGGCAACAGTTTTCAATATTAAGATTGCTTTATAATTTGAAAGGAGAGCAGAATATCGAATAACTTCTTTGACAAGTGTTATGTTTGTTATAGTCCACAAATACATGATGTCCGTATGTGCTGGGATTTTGATTTTTGATTTGGGGCTTTAGAAACAAATATCCTCAACATTTTTTCAGCCTCATATCTTAGCTTTTCAATTATTCAGATGTCAAAAGGTATAGTTAAATATAGCAAAACGTTTGGTTCTGTCTCTAAACTAACTTAGCAAATACCCTTAAGTTCACAGAATTCAATAATAGACACTTAAAAAGTCTGAAATACAAGGGAAAAATTAATCTGTGTTCCTCTGTGGAGATATCCATTGTAGGATTTGATGTATACTCTGTATTACATGAAACTTTTTCTATGAATTAAAGTTGGATTTTTTTCAAACTCGAGTTCCATTATGTTTAGAAAAACGTCCAACAATTCCTCTTGTCTTCCAAGTAACTTAGAATCCACTCCCTCTTGTGATTCATCCTAGCAGTGCCTGGATTCATCCATTCAGACATCAGGTGCTTCACTAATGCTCCTGAGCTGGAAGAGCCCCTCTCTCTGCCTGGCTTCCCATACAGAGGAAAACCACAGGCTCTGCCAGGAGCACTGCATTAGGCAGAGATTCTATCCTCTGTAGATATTTAAAGTTAGGTAGGATTAATCTGATTTTAGTATTGCATGAAAGCAAGTAAAAATGGTTCAAACCTAAATTATTTCACCAGGCATTTCCAGTTTATTGTTTCACTCTGGGTTTGCTCCTTGTTAATCCCTTTGGTCTTTGCTTTTGCATCTTCTTTTTATCGATACAATTCTCCTGAGCTACTTGTTTTCCCTGACAGGAGCGTAAAAGGTCCTCCATGCTCACATCATGGCTTTTTATTACTTGTATTATTACAAACCTTTTACACCTTTTTTCTGGTAAGTTGTTGCTTGGTGGCAGCAATTCATGATTATGAAGTGCCCAATGACTGCATTGAGCCAGCTCAGTGTTCCTTCCAAAGCTCGTCTGCCTTTTGAAAAGAACAAAATGCAGTGGGAGATTATGCCTGTAAGTTTATTTGTCAGATTTTTCTGTCTGTGTTTCTCACGTGTTGGCAGTTTCTTTTGGCCATGGTGGGGTCCCAAGTCTCACTCTTTATGGTCTTTGTGGAGGGAGGGAAAGTTCTCCTGAGTCATGGTGGTGTTTTAGAATTGTCCTTGATGAATGTGTGTGTTACTGCCAAAATCCACGACAAAATCTCAGGTCTCAAAATAGGTAGTTTCTTTAATACCACCAAGATTAAGTACAGTAGGTCACAAAGTGATAACTGAGCCCTCAGCTTCCACAGCAGCAGTGTTGGGGAGAGCTGTGCCGTGTTTCAGGGAGAGGCAGGAGCCCACCCTAGCCAGCAAGGTCTGCAAGGCTTGTTTCCACCTTTCACCAGTCTCTGTCTCTCTTGGACACCACTTTGCCAGCGAAGTTGAGGCAGCTGAGCTTCCTAGCCTGGCCCCTGACCTTGCCCGTGGTGGCATCCCTGCCCTGCCCTGCCTCTGTGCCCGCCTGGCATGCGGCGCCGCTGGGAGCAGAGGGCAGCAGATAACGAGCAGGCAATTCAGCAGCTCAGTGAAAGAAGACACAGTGAATGCTGTGTGCTGCTCATCTTCTATTTTCATCGACTCATACATAGGATCCAGTGAATTGGCAAGTAGGATGAAGGTTATCACAATTTTGACGCAAACACTTATATGGCTAATCTCTTTCTAAATGCTTATGTTTTTAATCTCAAGCCTCTTTATGTGGCTGAGCTGCACTTTTTTTCTAACTTGACTTTGTTTTATGGGGAAATATTTCATATCAGATTGCTTAAGCTCTGGGCTGTCATGTAAATACCTTCTGTCAAGTATATAATACACATTTTAAAATTTGTCTAAATATTTATGCTCTTGAGGGGATCACTGTATTTCTCGTCAGACAGTTACAACCTAGGAAGTAAATAAATCAAACTTCTTTTTTTCAAATCTTCATTGTTTTTGCAAGAAATTGTAACTGTTTGAAAGATATTTGAATCTTACAAAATTCTGGAAGATAATTTTATTATTTACTTGAGAAAAAATATCTCCTGTCTTTCAGCAGTGCCTGCAAATATATGTATGTGCATAAATATATATTTTTAAAAATGCCTATATTTCTTCTAAAAACTAAAGGCCAAAATACGAGCTGAAGGAAATGTGTGCCACCACATTTTAAGTTATATTTAGAAATGCTATGAAGCACATTTTTAGTTATTTTAGATTTGCTTCCAGTATGTGCTTCATGGATTAGTTTTTTCTTATTTTAGTAATTTTCCTGCCTATATTACCTTGGTAAGATATCTGGTGTTCTGAGTCTTTAAAATGAAATAATTAATAGTTCAGTGAAAATCAGTGGAGCAAAGTTTGGTAATTTTCACTCATTTTCAGATAATGAGCTGTATTTTTCCTTGTTTGTATGAGAAGGAAAATTATTTACACTGAAGTTTAGAATGTAGCTTGTAATCATTAAGAGTTACAATAACTGTGATTGATATCAGACACAAGATAGCTGTAATGTTAAATACATTAGAAACTGTTCACTGATAAAAAAAGATCTTGCAGTTTTAACTGAAGGAAGTACATTTTGGATACTAGTCTATAAAGTCATAACACATTGTATATTCCTTCCTTTTTGCTTTCTACAATAATAAAATATATCCAGAGAAAGTAAATCTGTGATTTTAACATCTTTTGACAAGCACATTAGACTGCAGAAAGAGCATCCAAGTTGGGGCTTGGGGCATATGGTGCTACCTTCTGCTAACATAGCTCCAGAACAAGTCACTGTGTTCACCAGAGGGTCATATTCAGACTCTCAGGTTCCCTCCTCTGGTCTGGGGGAAAAAAACGAATTTCCCCTTCACACAGAAAAATCAGAACACAAAGTGCAAACCTCACTACCCTGGGATACCTTCATTGTGCAGAGAACAAACAGATGCTGTGAGATGTTTTGCTATCAATCAGTTGTTTTGTCAGGGCATTCAGGAAAGGCCCTATATTAGCCTATGTAGATATTTATAGCTACTTTTTAATTCTGAAAAGACGTATCTTGCTACTTTGAAAGAATGTTTATATCATGATGTGAAATTCCAGAAGCATTTTAAATGTATGTACATTCAAAGTATTTTTTGAGTAGTTGATTTGCGAATAGGTAGCAACGGCTGCACGCTTATTTTCACTTCTTTCTAGATTGTCTTATTTTATTTAGATTCAAAGACTGGTATTTATAATAAATAACCCAAGTGTTTTGTGTCTTGGGAATTCAACATATGGATGAGGATATGGAAGGCATTAGTTATATGAGATTTGTTGACCAGCTTTTAATTCAGATTGTCATTTTTAACACACGGCGGTGCAGATGGTGAAGTTTTGACTGTCCGTCAGAGCCCAAATACCTTAGGGGCAGCTGTTGCTGATAAATCATTTTACGTGCTTTAGGTCAAGAGTCATCAAACCTGTTACAGCACCTGCTTCTACGTATGCAAATCTGTTGTTTTGTCATTTCATTAAACAAGGAAAAGTAGTGGTCTCTCTTGGCCGTAAGTGAGCCTGGAACATAACCCGTACAAAGTGAAATACAGCAAGAAGACAACTGTGGTTTCTGCAGTACAGCCGTGGGATGCTGCTTCTGTTTGGGGGCTTTGTTTCCAGAAGACTGCCTGCAATTTGGAAGGAGGGTAGAAAGACAAGCACATGTTTGGAGGCAAGAAGTAAAGGGAAGGTGTTTGCTGTCATTGACTGTAGGGTAGTTGTGAAGTTTGACATGCCCAGAAGCCAGCGGGTGCCATGTGGGGCTCCCCTACACTGCATACCTCTGTTTTCATCATCTGGTGAGCCTGCAGCATGATTTCCAGGCACTGGAGCATACAACATGTCTACTTCAGTTTGGAGCTGATTGATCCACAGTACAGAACAAGCTTGTGGGATCTTCCCTTGCTATAGAAGAACATAAATGATTGAAATGTTTTCTTAAGAAAGAAAAGTATCATTTGTTTATGTACTTCAATGCCCAGCAAAAAAATTCCTGTCAGATGGCAGCACACTGCAAGAACTGGGGGTTTACTTAACAAGGTTATGCCTGAGCTTTGGAAACTCTAAGATGTTTATATTTGTTTAATCTATCAGGTATGTAAAGAGTTTAAATCATGAGGAGGAAACTTCTTTGTTTATTGCACTTCACAAGTAGTGCTGTGGCATGTAATAGAAATGGCACTTAAGGATTTTTTTTTTAAGCAAACTGACAGAAGATTTTATCCTGCACTGCCAAAGATTGCTGTGGGGGAGAAAGGGAAATCATAAAATTGATGAAGAATTGTTGCATGCTGTCATTTTAGATTATGTTATTTTGCCATGACTTTGCTGCTAATTTTTTAAAGATACTGTAAAATTCCACTGTTGCAGAAAGTACCACAGTAGCACTGTCGCCTGTTAATTACTTCATTCCACGGCTAGTTTGTCAACAGTATTTTAATCAAGCCACCAGCAAAAATGCTTTTTGAACATTTTGTGGAGAAAAAAGAATACCACCCTGACCTTTCAACCTTGTCAGCTGAGTTTTCCCATTCTGACACTAGGCATTATTTTTGCAAAGGTTGGAATTTTAACTCTTCAGTGAACCAGATATCATTTTTATTGGGATATTAATTCTGGTAGGTGCTAATCTCATCAAGATTTGCAGACATTTTCCTTCATAGGCCATTCTGATTTGTAGCTTTTTCTTTTCACAGCAGTATTAAATACCAAACCTCTCTGATATGGAAGTTCATTAGAGATATGTCTTTGATGGCAGCCCTTTCAGGGCTTCAGTTTCAAATACCTTGATGTAAAGCTTAAGAAGCCATTGTGTTGTAAGCCCTCCTTGATGTGTCTTATTTAGATCTGCATAGTAAATCAAGGAAAGTAAATAACAAGGCAGCAGATGGAAGCATGGAGATAAGGCCAGTGAACAATTGTATTTGTATTTTGTTATGATGTTGACAGGAGCTAAAATTCACTAATCTAGTTCAACTGATCTGCATTTCAAAGAAATCTCATTTAGCAGCAACTTGAAGGTTTGGAGGATAAAGTTCTTTTATTGCAGCTTTTATTGCATTCTTTGCTAATTTATCTGGTCAAGATTTAGCCTTGCTTACTTAAAGCAGCAAGCATGTTACAAGGAGTCTTAAATACTACGAAAGAATTAATGTCTAGACTATGAACTGAAGGTAATTACATATCCAGCAGTGAATAGGCTACATTTAGGAAATACTGTTGTCCAAATGGAATTGAAAGAGAAATGCAGATAAGGTATTTCCCCCCCATTTTCTCTAAGGTTTTTTTTTAATTATTAGTTTTTAATTGTGTGGAAAATTGATACATAAGCAAATGTAAATTATTAAATATAAACCCCAGAATTCCTTAAACTGTGAGTTCCATCATACCATACTTTGCTGTTCTGTTTAAAAACTGAGAGCTCATATTAAGGTTTAATTTAATGATTGCCTTCCTGCATCTATTAAACAAAACTACTAAAATGTGGAAAATAAAAGAATGATGGACCACAATTATTTTGTGTGTGCTCTAAATGATGTAGATGATGTATATGTAAGTGAGGTACTTCATATTAGATAGAGTGCAGCCATGTTATTTGGAAAAAAATGTGATAAATACATTTTAAGAATCAAATATATTTAAAATGAAAAGGGATATAAAGTAGAATTTAGGGCTTCCTTTTGGAAATTAAAAAAAACTTGTACAATCTTAAAGCCAAAAAGCAGACTTGGGTTTAGTTTTCAGTTTATGATACTAACAATGGACTGTTCAGGCTATCAAACATAAGCATGTCCATACCTATGTACAGATGTAATGATAGTAAACCAAAGCATGCCAGGCCCGTGCACATCCACTCTAAAAATGGGCCCCAGTTCTTTAAGACATGTAAATTAAACCCAGCAGCTGCTAAGTGTTAATGCCACAGTCCTTGCTGCCCTTCTGCAGCCTGTCCTTGTCACAGAGCCTACACCTGTGCCCTGAGGACTGCACTTCCATCTCATTTGCAGTGGGGGTCTTTGCACTTCTTTTTAGTGTGTCTTTGTGGGCTTGGGAGGAGTGCAGGGGGAGGCAGCTGGGGATGAGGGTGCTTGCTAGGCTGCAGTGATATCTGATAGCTTTTGACTGTGGACTCCATAGGCTGATCAGATCACGGGGTGGTAAATGCTTCTTTGGTTGTAGGATTTGCTTAAGCATCTTTTGGTTCCTTCTTCTCATTGCTTTACCTCTAAAAATGCTCATACAGTGTTTTATGGGTCTGGTGGGCTCCATGAAAATAGCTTTTATTCAGCCAATTTACTTTTAATCCAGATTAGTTTCTCAGAATGGCTGATCATATAGCTCCTAGCATGCTTTTCTTGGCATAGCTCAGTGGCCATTGCTGAGAGGGGTGTGGTACTGGTCCTGCCTCTGCCACTGGAAGAAATGTTCATCAGCCTACACTCCAGGACACACAGGCTGAGATTCCACAGTGGAGCGAGCCGTGCCACATCACAGTTGTGTGATCTCACCTTGTCCGTGTTACATCTCCTCACTCCTCTTTTGCCCTAGCAAGGATGGGCCAAGAGTGTTTTGGTCAGAAGTTGTTCATTTGTTTTGCAGGACTGTTTTGCAGGAAGTTTTGAAGAAGCACAAGGGAGGAGTGAGAGTCTGCAGGTGAAGCTGAAGAAGGTTAGGGAAGTTAGGGCTGCTTTGGCTCCAGATTAGAGTGGTTTAAGTCATTGTGCTGCTGCATTTTCTGGAATTTTTACCTTTACCTCCAGACGACTGTACAGTCTGTATGTGTGAAATGAACTAGACAGTACAAATAGCAGTTATTCAAAATAGTGATCTGCACTCCTTTGTGAGAGAAATATACACCAGTCAATAAATGATGACAATAAAATAAATCTAACTCGCCTGGAAAACTCCGGTGTAAATAAACATTTATTTACATCCCAATTTGCCAAAGTTCAGAAGTAAAATTTTGAATTTAAAGATATCCCAAGGATGTCATCCTATTTACGGCACTCAGAAGCAAATAGGTCCATGAGATCAAGCAGACATTTTCACATTTTTAGTTAAACTCTACCTTTTTCTGCATAACAGTGTAAGTCATTCCTCAAATAAACATATGCTCCTGTTGTTTGGCCTGCCACAATGCCCAGTTTCATCCCCCATAATCTGTTTTTAAAACCTCATGCCCTTGTACCTCTGACTTTAGCATACTCTCGCTCCGTGCTGCGTAAGCCCGTCGCGTTCTGGCGCTGCCTAAGGTGACAAGGAGGGATCCCGGCTGTCACTGACTGCTTGCCTCGTGTCTCCCTGTCCCTGCTGGCTCCAGGCACGTGCTGTGTTCCTCACAGAGCTGCACAGGGGAACAGTTTTTTCAGCAAAAGGGATAGCGGGAGAGAAAATAAGGAGAAAGAGGAGAAATAGAGGCAAAAAAAGTCAAATGGAATTTTATGAAATTTCTCACATCTTTCTCTCTGCAGAAACCTTTTATACCCCTGCCAGTATTGCAGGAGTGCTGCAGCACCATAACAGTACTGGACATTAATGAGGAGCCTTCTCTCAAGTAATAGGGATCAAAACTAGTTAGCAATGAGGAGGATTAAGAACCAAACTTGAATTCCTGCTACCATCACATTGGTGTTGGTGTTGATTTCATAACCCTGATGAGCTGAATTGTGTGTGATGCTTCTTGTCTGGAATTACACTGAACTGCTCAACATTCATTTCTTCAGCTCCTGCTGCATGTCCCTGTGCTGAATGGCAGCCTAATGTTAGAAAGAGAAGGGCAGATAGAGCTGGAAGGAATATGGGGGAAAGGAGGTGGCACTTTCCCTGCTGGTGGTGACTGGAGTAAAATATTCCTTGCCACAAGAAGTACTATTACAAATTTACCACTTTCTATTGAACCTTGGATTTTAGTTTACCAACAATTTACCGAGAATTACATGTGTTTGTCCTAAATCCAGCATTATATCTTGGTTGGTGGAGTGCCTGGTGGAGCTAGTCACCCTGTGTTGGCTGACTGAAATTTTGTATCATATTAATCCCAAAAGAATTAAGAAACTTCTTTATACAGTCCTCAAATACATTTTTTTCTTGAATGCATTTTTCTTTAGCAACTCTAAAACTTTAAAAAATAGGCAACAGTCAAAAGATAAAGTATTTAATCATACTTATTTGGGATAGCTTTGTAATGCATTATGAATTGCCAAAAAAGTTCTGTAACTGTTATGCTGATAAGATCATGTTATGATACGTAGCTTTTACTTTGTGTCTTGGGTAATTTATGGAAATGGTGCTAGCCTGCACACAAGTGTAGCTTTTAATATACCAGATTAATATGTGTGTACTCTGAAATATATTTGTGTCTTTAAAATGGCAGGTTACTTGTATCACTGTGCTGTTTCAGAAATAAGAAAAAACCCATAATCTAAGAAATTGTTCATGTAAAAACTTCTTCACGTATCTTCGATGTAAGTGGATTTCTGCCAGGTATAATTGAATTAAGGAATATGTGGAATAAATTTTTAAAGCAGGCATGAATGCTTATTTAACCTTCAAGTGAGATTATGTAACAAATGGTTGAAAAGAAAGCATTCTTCGTTTACACAATTTTTTGGGGTTGCTGTTGATTTCTAAAGCTTGCATTAGGTAGATATAATTGCGTATCAACTTTTCTTCATTTATGTGCACTTGTTTGAGAGAGTCAAGATGATATTCATGGGAAGATTTTGTAAACTTGTTGATGGTAACTTGAAGCCACATGTGGAAAGAGTAAAAATCAACATTTTTATTTGACAACCAGTAGGCAGCCACCTGTTCTCATGTGTTTTTTCTTGGTGTTTAAGTAGTGGTGATGATAATTCTGAATTGTTATTGCTACTATCAGATTGTTTTCAATAGGTTTATCCTGCAATAGTAAATTTTGTCATTTTTCAAGAAGCTTGTCTTTGCTCATATATCAATGCTAAAACATTTGGTTCTTGTTTGGTACAGCTTGCTCTGTTTTATAGTTAGTATCAAAGTGATGTGAAGGATATCAAACAGACCTTGAATATCTTTTGAGCTGTCTGGTTGTATTCTTACTTTTAAAATTCTAAACAGAAAAGCTGGGCAAATAATAGAAGGGAGAGGTAGCCTAAAATGTTGCTATAGGCCAGTGGTGCATGAGTCTTTGATCATTAGCATGCTGTATGGTGAGTTTCTTTTCATCCTCAGTGAAGCCATTTAGGCTGCAGAAGCAAATAGAACAGCAAACATTGTAGCACTCTTCTTTTTCAGAGAGGGGAATAGATTGAACAGTAAACATTCTTTAATCCAGTATTTCAAACTGACCAAAAAAAGTGTCAGTTATACAAATTCCTCACTGAAGGGTCTGAAAAGTGTTACTGAATAGGTATCTATGTAGATATACTGGAAAATGCCTGTTTTTTGGGTGATATTTGGGGGTATTAATTCATGCATCTTGCAAAAGGGATTTTGGTTGCATACTGATGTCTGAACAAAGTTATTTCTGTCCTGCTGTGTTTTTTTGTGCTAGTACAGGCTGCTGCTTCATATAATGTGCCAATGCACAGCTCTACATATAGGGAACTTAGTTCCAAGGCACAAAGATCTGTATCTAGTAAGACAGCAGAAAGGACTGGTTATATTCCTTTGGTACACCTGGTAGGTAAGGACAGAATTAATTAACATAGTTTTTGCTCAAAAGTATGACATGCCAGTCCTGACAGCAAAAAGTGTTTGTTCCTGATGACAGTCATTCCCTTTCTGCTGGTTCAGAAGGCTTCCCTGAAGGAATTTTAATTGATCTGCACTTACCCAAAATAAATCAGAAACACTGCTGTATCCTAGAGATTAAAGCAAAAGAGAAGATATTGGAATACAGAGTATATGATTTTTAAGGTTTACTTTGAGATGAAACTTGGGAAATGGAGATGCTGACCTGCATTTATATAAGTGTTGAACTGAGTGGGAACATATGGATGAAGTTAGACTCAAACCCACGAGACCAGTGAACAACTTGAGAAGCAGAACCTTGCTTTGTAGCCCTCTGCCCTGGCTGCTTTGGGACTGTGGACTGGGGAGAGGAAGGCTACTGCTGCTTTACAGTAAGACTTTGCTACCTCATTTGATTTGATTTTTTCAGTGGTGATGGTGTTTCAGAAAAATCAATCAAATTTATTAAGCATATAGTAAAGTACAGAGAACCATGGGATTTCATGTTGGTGTTCAGAAGGATCTAGCCTGTACTTCAAATGCAACTAAGACTAGACTCCCTGTGTACCTAATGCAGTAATTCTCATTACTGTGAGTGGCAAATAGATCAGTGTAAAATGGATATCAATGTGTTGAATTAGCACTAACATAAGTGAATATACAAGAAGATAGGACTGGTCATCCTGGTTCAGACCAATGGTTCTCTTAGGCTGTCATCTATCTACAGTGGTGGCTGTCTTCTGAGGATACCTCCATCTTCCTCTTGACTTACAAAACCTCCTTGCATAAACAGCATCGATGGGAAGAAGTTCACAGTTCTGTCACACAATTTGTGGAGAAGAAACTCCCGTTTTTCTTCTGAACTTGGCTTTTGTGAGGTAGTTCTTGAGTTCAAAAGGATAGGGAACATATAGTGTCTGTGCAGTCTTTCTGTCTTCAGAATTTTGTTGTTTTCTATCATGCCCTTCCTTAAGTCAGCTTTTTCCAGTCTGGATATTGGTAGCATACTGAATTCTTCATATATGGAAACTGTTTTAAGCCTTTGATCTTGTATTTTTCTCCTCTGAACCTTTGCTAATTCTGGTTTTTGTGTTCTGTGCTGGTCAAGAGAATGGAGCACGCTTTTGAAGTTAGGGGTTAATACAGTGGCAAATGACATGTTACACTTTGTCCTTTATTATTTTCTAAATATTTTTTAGCNGGGAACATATAGTGTCTGTGCAGTCTTTCTGTCTTCAGAATTTTGTTGTTTTCTATCATGCCCTTCCTTAAGTCAATGAGACCTATCTATCATAAGCTCCAGATCTCACTTTCTAAGCAGTAAAATGTAGTGCAATAGAGAGCTATTTTGTTTAACAGAAGATTCAGATTAGATTGTTTATCAATATTGGCTAGGCAAGATGGTTTATAGTGAACCTATGCTCAAAAAATTGTGATTTCCTGCTTGATCCCAGCCAAAAGTATTCAGTGTCTTTGTGGTACAAAATAAATAGTCAGTAATGCGAAATCATCTTTTAACTTGTACACTTACTTTTTCAAAGAAATACAATCTTATTGTTAAGCATCTCAGAAGTGAAGCAGGTGACTGCTCTAGTAGTGACTATTT
The DNA here is from genome assembly GCA_013400575.1 of Peucedramus taeniatus. Lineage (NCBI taxonomy): Eukaryota > Metazoa > Chordata > Aves > Passeriformes > Fringillidae > Peucedramus > Peucedramus taeniatus. Next base: position 54,109 of record WBNO01025914.1, on the reverse strand, counting down.
CCCATGTCTCCTACAAAGAAAGAAAGATGTGAAATATGTGGGATTTTTTTCTAGGTGTGCAATACATACGTGTAAGGATGACACTGAAATGTGTTTTGAAGAGATGGTTGTAATATCTTGCAATAAAACACAATATGGATGCTTGCACTTACTGTGCTCCTTTCCCTTTTTACCCTTAGATAACTTCAAGTGAAAGTTAAGGACCTTTTGTCCTTACCTGCCATAGAAGTGACAGACACTTTTGGAAAGAGGACCAGTTTGAGTAAAAAGGAAAAGACCTTCCCACAGCACAGCGAAGTGACAAAGTGACTCTGAAGAAATGTAAGTGATTTATAACTGAACTGTGGCTATGTTTCTACTGTGGATTTATGTGCCCTGTGGGAGGAATACAGTACCCCATCACTGAAGCATATTGCTTATAGATGTAAAATATGGTTTAGGAAAAAAATTGTGGACCATGCAGAAAATACATACCCTTTTGATGTTAGTGTGATGGTAAGCTGTGCTACAAGTATTTTTTTCCAAATGGCAGTTGTTAATGGGATTGAAGTGCTGTAAGAATCAAAAACCTGGTTTTCTACCATTTTCTACTCATCTAGATAATGGTCAGTTTAGATACATAGAAACTAAGCAGCTGTATCTCAGTCATTCGAGATTCTGCTTACTCTCAGGAGAGGGGCAGGCATCTCCAGAGGCCAGTCCATCTCATCCTGAAAGCAGTGCTTAAGGAATGCAATATTACTCTGAGTAGCTTGTGTTAGCTGCTCAGCTTTAGCCTAAATGCTCAATGAATACTTTAACCTGGCACGTCTGTGTAAGATGCAGTGCCAGCTTCTTTTCTCCTCCCCACATTGTCATTCTCCCTCACTCAGCACGTGTAACTGTTCGTAAATTCGGAGAATGGATCAGACTGAAAATAGCCAATTATTTGTTTGGTTTTGTTTTCAGTTGGGTTTATCCCAGCCTTCTCCCATATGGCCATCCAAGGGCTGTCACTGGTACAAAGGGTGATGTGAGTGGGAATTAGCAGCCAAAAGTGTGCGGGAGCACATGATAGCAGCTGTGCTAGTTTCTGTTGCTTAAATTCCTTGGTGAGGAATAGTCTCAGACCTTATAGATATTTTTAGTGCTTTGCCATTTATAAGAGTTAAAAAATAAGTGAGACACCCTAGCTTACTATCTAATGAGGAACTACTGTTTTGTAGTGCATTCCATACTGTCATAGTGCCATCTTTTGTGTCCCTTGTAAATTAAACTTCAGGTCTCCAAAACCAGTAAATGGTCATAAGTGGCTAGCAAGTAAGCAGTGTCATGTCATGATTTATAGTGCAGGCATGATGCTGTATAATTCATACATACATGCATAATTTCTGAATTCTGAAGATGGTAGCCTGATTTTGTATCAGCACCAAAGATGACGTGTGGGTTGGGCGATATCGAATGGTTAGTGGTTGGACTAATTTAGGCTCAAGATCCTTGTCTCCTGAACAGTGAAATGCTAAGTAACATTTCATTCTCACAGTAAATACCAGATGGGAGGGTGTAAAGAAGACAGAGCTAGACTTCTCTCATTGACACCTGGTGACAGGATGACAGGCAGTGGGTACAAATTGCATACAGATTATTAGATTATGTTTCCAATGAAAAATAGTATAAAAAACTTCCTTATCTTGAGGATGGTCAGACAATGGAGAGGCTTGCCCGAAGAGGTTGTAGAATCCCCATCCATGGAGATAACTCAAAACCCAAATGGACAAGCAGCCTGCTGCATTTAACCCTGCTTGATCAGGGGTTTAGATTCAATGAGCTTCTGAGGTCCTTTCTAATCTCAGCTATTCCATGATTCTGGGGATATCTATAGGTAAGCAAAATCAGAAATATTCTGCCATTTTATGTTATGACAATAATTAAAAAAAAATTCTATTTTGAAGTATTTTGTTATTCAGTTTAGTATTTTACTTAAGTTTTTGCTAAAATGAGACATGGCAGAATTTGCAAGCTTTCTAAAATGTGTTAAATTATATTTAAAGACTTGTGATTGTAACTATGAAAATCACATTGAAGCCTGTGAAATTATCTTTTAGCTTTGAATTAGCAGCGGCTTTCACGTGATGTGAACAGTCCCATGATGGGGATTTTAGATGTTTAAGAATAACATCTTTTTCACTTGATCCATAGCAAGAATAATACATTTTTAGTATCATTTTGTGCTTGAAAATAAAAAAATACGTAACTAGGAACAAACTCTTGCAGGTGAGCTCCATTAATCCACAATAGGAATAGCTGTCTTCCTGAAGTTTTTTTAGAGATCAATGAGACCTAAAAAGTGACCTAAGAATTTCATTATAAGCTCTGTTTTCAGTTACTTGCAAATGGCCATTCTGGGACAGTCCATACTTAAAGAGGATGCCAATGTAAACGTATAGGAACTGGGCAAATGTACAGGGAGACTTCACAACACAGCTTTCTACGTTCTATGAATGTGTGATTGAAGGGCTTACTTGTGTTTTGAAGTACTTAGGAGCAAGGGACTCTTCTCTTCAAATGTCAGCTTTCTTGAATTTTAACTTTGATTAATTTGGCAGACATTTTCTGCCCACAGTTTTGTGATATCCTGAGTGTCTTTGCAAAATTTTCTGTGAGATGGGTGTATCATTCCTGAAAATGGAAAAAAAAAGGTCTAAAAAAGGGTCTATGACCTCTTCTTTGCTTTTGAGCAAGGACTTGCAATTTGAAAGGGAAGCTTTAAGGGGTTATAAGATGTGTCTTTTGCCATGCCTCTGAATGTCTGTCCTTATTGCACTGAATTATAAGCTTTTGAAAATTGTTGCTTACTCATACACAGAAGAGGCATATTACTTTGTCAGCATATTCTGAAAATAGTCCTTGTATATTCTTAATCTTCTAGAAATGACTGAGTCTGTCCTGGCTTGGAGATCAAACGCTGTATGACATTTCAAATTTACAGATCCCCTGCTATTTTCACAAAAGGGTCTTGTTTTTTTTAATTTTTCTGGGACAGTGTATTTTGATTCTTACACTTGTTGGTAATTCTGGTTTTCTGTATTTTATGCTTACTTTTCCCAAATGCTACTTGAGAAGGGTGTCAAAAATGGGATTAATTTCCCATGATGTTAGCCATCTAAACCTATAGGTGGTATAAATCTGAGCTGGTCACCATAGGTTTCTTTAGTCAGTGAAGAGAGATGAAGACTTCAGGGGAGGATTCCCATAGCCTCTTTCTATTTCTGTCTTTAAATAAGACGATTTCTTCTTTAGAGATGCCTGTTTCTTGTCACTTGCAATAAAAGCAACCTAAGGTGACTGGCACAAATTTAGACTTTTAACTTTTCTATTCAACATTCAGACAGATACATTCTTTCTCATGTGACATAATTTGAGACTTAAGAGGCAGATATGTTATTGCTGAAATTCACAAAAACATCCTGCTTTCACACTAGTAAACAAAATTATTTTAAAAATTATTTCTTTATGGTTGAGGTGATATTTTCAAGCTTAATAAAAGGACATTTTCCGTATCTCTTAGATATTGTATGTAACCATTAAAACAATGAACCTCAAATGCCAATTTAATATTAACTATGAAGTATCAATAGATTTTGGGTGTTTTCTGATATTTGGGTTCTGGGTTAAGAAATGTGAATGTTTTAACTCTATGTTATGACTTGATTTCTAGTAAAGTAATTAAAGGGATGTATTGTGAGATTCTGGCTTTGTTGCCTTTTAGCTTGCAACAGAAGATTGAAAAAATCTGGTGCTAATATAACAGACAAAAATGCACTTTCAGTTAATTTAAGAGCAAGAATTTAGGTGACTTTCCAATTTGAAACAATTTGCTCTACTATCAACTAATTTTGATAATGTGTTCTATTAAATGAGATTGTGATGAAATGCTGTTTTTCATTTGTATTGAAGTATTTCTAGATTTCCTTAGTAATTTAAACTGTTGTCTATACTTGAGTAATGGCAACTATGTTGGCTAACCCAGGATAATAACATAACACCTTCTTCAGTCCCACTTTTCATGGGTAAGGGCTGTATGTGGGGAGCACTTCCTTGCCATGGAATAGTTGAATATGTCTAAAAGGCATTAGGAATAATACATGCTGTCCCAATTTGCTTTTTAGCTTAAATGTGGGCATATGACATAGCAATTATGGTGTAATTTGTTATCAGATGTCTTTTTATGTCTAATTGCCATGTATTTGAATTATTACCTGAAAGGGCTAGACTTACCTAGACTTACTTCATACATGTTTATAACATGTATGAGACTGTGATGAGACTATGGGCATCAGTTGAATATGCTTCAGAGATGGTCTCAGTTATTCTTGTCCTGTTGTTCAGAAATGCAAAGGACTGCTCATGGTAAGCACCGTTTCTGTACTTCCACTCATGGTTGACTGATTAACCTTTATTGGGGTGTATAAAATTTTTCTCTCTGTTATAATTTTTCTTTGAATATTACATTTTGTATTAGAGTGTATGTATCTTTGATTTTGTTTCCATCCTTTCACAGTTATTTAAAGTGGTACATTTAGTACTGCATAGTAGTAGTAAGCATGTGTTATAGCGTAAAACTTCAGCAAATACTGACTCCTGGAATCTTCATTTGGCTGATGAAGCACTTTTTTAAAAGAGTTTTCTTTTAAAGAGTGTTGCAAATTGGCCTAAAGAAGATGCTTAGAGAATGGAGACAACCTCATGTTAGTAAATTGTAGTTACTTTCTCTTTCTCTGTCTGCTCCTTCTAATATTTGCACAAAAATACATTTACCAATGTTTGTATCGCAGTATCACTAAGTTATGTTCTAAACAAGAACAAAATATTTCCCTTAGAAACACTGTTACATCAGTGCTTGCTGGCCGAGATTCTCACTGGTAAATACACAAAGCTTCACCAAAGCTGGCAAGCTCACTCTTTGTAGTTGAAACAAGTTTTATAGGCTTTATTTTTTTCAAGCCTGTAAGATTGTCTGACTTTATTTGAATTGGGTTTGTATTATTCCCATCCTTCTGCAACTTTAAGAATGTTTAGTTTTAAATAGAATTTTATGCTTTATCACAAAAAACCCAAAAGACCCTAGTTCTGAGAAAATGAAAAGGGCAGTTCAGCCAAGGTGCCACTAAACAGCGGATGTTTGAGTACTGAAGAACTGTGCCTATTTTTATTGAACTGTGAATTTTATGACACTTTGTCCTGACCCTGTTTGAGGGTTAAACTGAGGAGATCCAACAGTCTGAGAATATCTGGGTTCAGTGAATGAATCTGAGTATAGAAACCTGAGGAGTATCTGTTCAAGAAACACATTAATGACTGCATCAAAGTTAACAGAACAAGTATTTTCCACAGCACAGGCATCTAAGTCAGCAGGGGCTTTTTAATAATAGAAAATTTCACATTGGCTCAATCCCATTCCATGTAGAAAGTGAATCAAGTTCCTTTCACACTGTTATTTTGACTCAAAATTTAAAAGCAACCTGAAGTTTCAAATAGGGAAAAGGGAAAGATGTTTTGACTGTTGCATACTTTTTTATAAAGTATAAATATGTGTTGATAGTTGTTCTAAAACTACCTATGTATTATGCATCTTGTCTCAAGTTGCAGACAAACAAGAAAGAAAAGGAAAGTTTTTGCCAGCATATCTTCATTTCTTCAGCCTTTTTAATGTCTCTTTGCTCTAGAGGATTTTGGATTAGATTCCTGACTTGGTTGAGAGCATGAATTGATTGGACCTTATGCCGTTCTGTCAATTTCATTCATTTTCTACTTTTTGAGAGGTGGTGTTCTATTACTTCGATTTGAGAGATCTTTCCTGTGGTATAAGTGAGTGAAAGATGGGTGATAGGCTAAATAAGGATGCCAGCTAAGCAACATTTTTATAGAGTCTGGTGTCCTGCATGCAGTTACAGTTCCCTGACATAGAGCTGCTAAGGAACTGGAAATGGTGTGAAACAAAAATTTTTAATGGAAAAGAGTATTCTTCATAGAAGATTAGTAAATGTTTATAAGGAATAACTGTCTATTGGCAAACAGCTGCATTGTTATGCTTCAGAGGTAGAGGCATTTGGATGGCAATGAAGGGAATCTTGTATACAGCTAACGAAGCATGGTGAGATACTTTGGGCATAAGTCATAACATGTAATAATATTAATAATACACTGCATCTGAAGATTTCAAAGAACTTTATAGAAGACATCAATGAATTAAGTATGACCTTAATTCCCTGTGGAGCACTGCTAAGACTTGAGTGGGTTGAATGCAGAAATACCATCTAATTTTTATAGTAAGTTGGTTACTGTACCTTTGCTGCACACAGGTAATTCAGGAAGTATCAGTATTTTCCACATGGAGCTCATAAGGCATAGAGAAACAGATTGTCTGGGCAAACAGTAGCTCCAGCATAAGCATTCCAACACCAAAATCATCCCAAACAGCCTGGCTGTTTGCAGTGATAGTTGGCTCAGTCTGCTGGATTTCTGCTGTTGTACAGCTTGAAGCACTATGTAATATTACAGAAGATAACACTGTACAAACAGTGCAGTTGGAACATGGCCATTTAGTGTCACAACTTCATAAGTTCTGATATGCTGATGCATGTATATGTCAGAAAAGCAGCATAATTTTTATGTGTTAAAACCATTGGTAGGAGATACATTAGACAAAAACAACTTTTCAAGGGCAAGACACAAACACTATAGTTGAAAAGTGTAAGAGCAGAAACCATCTGCTGTGTAGTATGTTTTGATGAAAACACACATGATGGAAACCAAAGCTAATTAAACAGTTATTCCACAATGCAATTTAGGGTTTTTAAAATCATTTTTAGAAAATTGTTTTGGAGAGACAATTGTAAAAGACACTTTGGGTTTTGCCCCTTCAGCACTGCTGCCTGTTTATGGCTGCCTTTGGTACAACATTCCTAAGGACCATTCATTCGCTCCTTGTCCCTCCTGTTGAAGGAAATATCAATAGTATCTTAAAAGTGTTCTTCAATATTTTTCCATTCTAAACCTCATATTTTGAGTTAGTGAAATATAAAATTGCTTCACTCCTTTATCTGTAGCCACAAATGAAAATATGTAGGTTCTCAACTGACACAATTTTGGTGAAAATCATATTTTTAAATAGAAACCAAGTACGGGTTATGCTAATAGAACCTCATTTGTAATTTAAACCGAAGCTGTTAACATTCAATAATGGAGCCATACATCAAGGAGTTTTCTGCAAAAACAGAAAAATACTAATTCTTCATCCTCAGATCTGCAAATCCAGACTGATGGGATTTCAGCCCTTCATCTTTTACTGACAGGCGGCAGCATCAGTGGAATAAAACTAAAATGTGATCCCCTTTCTCTCCACCTCCTTCCCCTAATTTTACTCTGACAGAGAAAGAATCACAGTTTTAGCTGGTATCTTAGCCCAGGGGAAAAAAGGGTCTGTCATCAGGTCTTTCAGGGAGAAAGCTCTTCAGTGGAGCAGTTAAATGGTATTTTGATTCTCAGGGTGCATCTTATACCTGTATTTTTGCAAGATACGATAAATGGTTTCTGAGACATTATTGAGAGCAGAATCAAGGTCATCAACCTTCCCCCAAGAGGTCAACATCTCTCAGTTCTTGTTTCTGATGAAAATGTTAAACATGGGGGAGATGGGCTCCAGATGGACTGTCTGAAACTGTGCACTCATATAAGCAATCCCCAGCCATATGTTAGTGCAGGATGTACTTCTAATTTTTCACCTGCAAAAATCAGTGACTGATCAAAATTTTCTAGATAAATTTTAATTGATTTTGCAATAATTTGATGCATGCATGTTGAATTTTATCATTCTAAATCCCCTAACATGCATACATTACTGTAAAGTCCTCTACAATTCATGATGAAATAGAAGCCTTTGGGTATTTTGAAGTTGAGACCTACTGTGTCTTTGGAGAAATTCATTTTGAAGCCCTAAGGCTAAATTACAAAGCTCTTCATTGTCTGCAAATGAGTTGCTCCTGTTCTAGAGTTGGCTTATGAAGCTGAGTTCTTGCATATCACTGAAAATACTTGTTTAAAGAGAGAAAAGATATAAATCTGCTGCAGCAAAAGAAATTAGCCATGGAAAACAAAAATAATGTGGTCTTATACCTGAACAAGAATGATTGCCATCTTAGTATTAACTGGCTTCTTCAGCGTCTCTTAGTACTTTAGTTCAAATCAGGACTGCACTTCAAAAATATCAGGATAGACTAGCCTCCCATTGAACCTTCCTGATGATGATGCTATCCAAAGGGCAAGTGTTTGAAGAATGGACCAAACCTATGCAGTAGTACAAAGTAAAGTATTTTGAAGCACATGTGTGTAACATGTTCAGCTCCAGTTGTTCTAGTGTGCGAGGCCATTTTTGTTGGGCTCTACTATTTAATGCTGATGTTTTATTAGTTATAAAAGACCATGGAGATCCTTGTCATAAATAAGTCTGTAAAAAAACCCACCCTTTTATGTCTCTGAGTAATGTAATATTTCCACTTTTTGCTCAGATAGATAGTAGATGAGAGTCTGTAGTTGTGGGTGTCTCTTCTGTAATTAAAATTCTTTCTCATAATCACATGTACTTCTATGACCAGTGGGATATTTTCATTTTGTGTGTTTAAAACTGTGCTGAAGGACAAACTGTTTTCACCTAGTCTGTTTCCATTGAAGCTATCATTTAAAGAAGGTGATCTCACCTTCTTTATTCAAATTTCTAAGGGAGACTTTGAACAGATATTTTAAAGAGGAGAACTAGATGACCAGTGGAGGGCTTTAATTTTCAACTCCCATGTCTATGGTTATGTAATAAAAAAAAATCAATGTTGAAGTTATACCTTGTTTATCAATAGGAGAAGAAATGGAAGTTAATACTGAAAGCCAAACTTGATAATCTTTCCATTGTAATCTTCTGTATTGTAATAATTTTCGTGTATATACACACACACACATTCAGGGACACAGGTGTGTGTGCACACACAGAGGTGTATGTACATTGTGCTGTATTTAGGAGAGCACATAGTGAACAGTATTGCTGATAGCAGAATTTTGATGAAGTAGCTCTTTGGACAAGGCATCAGTTGTAGTATGTTCTACTCTCCTTGTTGCCTGAAAGATGATGCATTTAATCTCACTGCTTTGTGCCCTTTGTGCCCTTTGTGTTTCTGATTTTGTGTGCATTTCCAGTGTTTTTCTATCCTACTCAGTCTTTGTCAGGAAGATTGCTACATGCTGATGTCTGTAGGTCTTCATTGGATATTTAAACATAATTTATGAGCTCTTTGCTCTCAAAGGCTTTGCTTTTGGCCCATCAGCCCATATTATGTTCCCATGGCACTACGTGCTGAGAGAATGACTTACCTGTTCCTGTGCTTTTCAAACTCAGTCAGTAGTTACTGACTGAGTTTGGTAGCATGCTGTGAATTAGTAAGATGATGCTTCTGAAGTGCCACAGGTGCCAAAGCTAAAAATCTGAATACTATGTTGCTATGTTTATCAAAAGCCAGCATATGTTTTGATTGTAGCCTGCTGTTTAACAATTTAAATTTCCACTCATTTTAGCATTATTTTTTAAGTGATTGCACTTATGTAAATAGCTGAATTTTTTTTTTCATTTTTCATGCTCACGCATGGAGTGGGGTAACATGAGATGTAAGGAAATAGGCCGTTTGTAAATATATCTAAAAAGATACCAAGGGAAAGGAGAAAAGGAAGAGTTGGTAACAATTTATGGAAGCCAGTTTGAGATTAACTGGATGACAGGAAGGCAGTAGTTATGAAATGCCCATTAAATCTCAGTAATGTTAGACCAGTCACTATAGGATGAGACAATCAAAATTTAACACCAACTTATTTCATTGATAAGATAATCAAGGTAAAAATTAAATATGAAAAAATGGTAAAGTGGACTTGGTAGTGTTTTACACAGGTTGTAGTTGCTCACCAGGCTCAGCACAAACATGGACTCATCAAAATTCTTAAGCCGTTGCCTTATAGAGCTGTAGGGACAGTCACAAACATTTTCAAGATGTTTAAACATCAGCATAACAGTAAATTTGTTAATGTTGAGCTGAATATTTCATATATTTTACTCATTGATGGATACAGCACTTCAATTGACATGGCTTATGATTAGTACAAAAATAATTTAAAAATAATTGCAGATTCAGTAACCTTGCTTGCCAAGCAGAAGCCTGGCAAATGTGTTTCAAGTGTGGTCTGAAGATGGATATCTCTATTTGCTTCTCATGGACAAACAACCTGACTTACTATTTACTCCTTGTCATGTGAAATTCAAAATTTAAAGAATCAAGTATTTATAATTTTTCTCAATTAATATAGAGCAATTGTGGCACTAAGTTTCACTTAATGCTCTGCTCACTCATGTAATCAAAAGTAAAATCCTTAAAGTGGAACACAGATGATTCCTTTCCTAGGCTATAGGAAACACTGAAAGCCTGAACTGGGAAATTCTGGAAAGAGAAGGACTTTCGTCACTCACGCTTGTGTATGTGAGGTCACTTTCCCCTGAAATGTTCTTCCACTCACTCCAGACCTATCTTAAGGGGCTTATGGAGGAAAGAAACAGAGTGACTTAAGTTCACTGAACAGTTGTTAAAAAGATAAATCAGGTTAGAAAATGAACAGGGAAGTGACACCATCCTGAAGAATTCAAGTCCTGAAGTAGTGAGTGGTTGTAACATGTTAGCTGAGTACTTCTTAAATGTGGCTTGCATTCTGGCTCTGTTCTTTGGGCTTACTGTTGGGTTCCCACACAGAGATCACGTTTGTTGCTGTTGTTGCAGATGTCAATTTTGCAATTTCTTGATTGCTATCATAAGCCAATGGGGAAATATTATAAACCTAGTTTGAGTCACTAACAGTCATCGTGTAGAGATGAACAAGATACTGCAAAGGCTTTGGTGACTGTCTTGTGTTTCTATTACTTCTCTTTCTGTGAAGTTGAAGCTGGCCAGGTTTAGGACCAAGGGAATCTTTTCCATTACTTGCATTGACTTTCCCAGTGTTGGCAGGGTGCTTTTTATCTTCCATGCATAGGACTTCCATCTGATGGAAGCATTGTGTCAACGGAGGCATGTGAATAGTACGTGAATAGTTACATGATTTGTGGACAAAACCAGGCAGAATTGTGCCTGAAGAAACAAAAATATTTCTAAAAATTAGACACAACGTTGGTTTAAAGGTTGTGTCCTTTGAAAGGATTTGAGGTAGTTTAGGTGCTTACGTTGCTCAAGGGACTTTGAGTACTGTGAGGTTTTAAGGAAGGCTAAGTATTCCAGGAAGTTTAAGAGCTTATGGCATCGTAAATATTTAAGATGATTTAAAAGGTTATGTCCTCTTTAGTATTTGAGTTGGATTAAGTGCTTATATTGCCTTAAGGACTTTTTCCCTTTTTTTCCCTAAAAGGAACCTGGGAAATTAAATGCAAAAAACTCCTGTAGATGCAATATTTGGGCTTTTTTGCATTTTTGTTTTCATTTGAGAAATGCAAAATTCTAGGTTTCAGTAGCAGCATTAACTTGACCACACTACATGTGCATCAAAGATGGACAGACTAATGGAGGGTTTCTAGGAAACCTCTGGATATGAAATCCAGAAGCAGTAGTTTTTAATACCTTCACAGCCGGTGCGTTGAGAAATGTTTTTTTCTTCTGCTTGTTTTGCATGATCTGGTAAAGATCAAATAGACAATCAAAATAGAATCAGATTATGGAAATACAAGGAAGCAATTTCACCTTAGAAGGTAAAGAGCATCTATAATTCGATATGCAAGAAAATAGGAAGCCATTTAGTTTTACTTTGTGCTTTTGCTGATATTTTACTTCAGTGAAAAGGAATAACAAAAATTATAATTCTAGGTCTCAGTGGCTTCTTTTTTTTTTTAATTGATCAATTTATATATTTATTCTTGTCTTCTGAGATGCCCTGACTAAATTTGTCACTAGTGTATTTGTGTAACATATTTTTAAAATTCTCTATTTTACATTCCTGAAAAGTATATTTTCTAATTTTTATTTTATTAACCAAATACATACACTTCTCTTTGCTTTAAAAGCAAATAATCACCATTCATTCAATGTATTCTATGCTACCTCAATTAAATGGGCATCAGTCCATCAGTCCAGACATTTTTCTCATGGGCATCTAATTTGCTCAGTTATTTCAGCATAATTAGAGTAGCTGGGGAGCACACAAGACACCACCTGAAGTACTGCATCCAGCTCTAGGGTCCTGAGCACAGAAGAGACGTGGGCCTGTCCAGAAGAGGGCCACAAACATGGCCAGAGGAATGGAGCACCTCTGCTATGAGGAAAGGCTGAGGGAGCTGGGGTTGTTCAGCCTGGAGAAGGAAGGTCCTGGAGAGGCCTCATTGTGGCCTTTCCATTCTTAAAGGTGGTCTGCAATAAGGATGGGGACAGAGATTTTACCAGAGCCTACAGTAAAAGGAGTAGAAGGTGAGGATAACCTGAAGCCCTCATGTCTGGGCATGCTTTCATAAAGGCTGCATTCAGCTGCATGGGTGGGATGAGTGAGATGTCCATATTTTCCGAGAAAATTCACAGATAATATCCCAGCAAGTTAAAATATCCTGTTATGCCAAGAGTACTGAAATGGTGGTGGTAGTGGTGGCTCACTCTGTCCTAGCAGTTATGACCAGGAACCACCAACAGCTGGTAGTACAATGTCTTCAAAGGGTGGGGTGGTCAGAACTGAGCAGCTGACACCTTTCAGGCTGTGTCTGTGGCTCTCTGTTATGTCTCACTTAATGTAGAGTTGAAAAGACAAAGACAGGGAGTGAATGGGATATATTTCCAAACATAGGTCTGAGCACAGCACACAGAATGAGCTAGTGTTGCTCTGTGATGCCACGCAGCCAAGTGATGATGTGTTTTAAAATGGGTTTGGTGTAATTGTGAGTTCACCTTTTTCAGAACTTACGGTTCCTAAAAGCTCCTCAAAATGGTTAAAATATATTTTCATGTGTGTACATCTTTAAATGTACTTCTATTACTTTTGGTGTATCCCATGGAGGAAAGACCAGTGTTTTTCTGTCTTTCTCATCATCTGAACATTTTAAAAGTACAGTTTCTATCTGAATGACATTTCACCATCCAAGTTATAAAAGAAAACACACCAGACCAGGATGGACACCTGTTGAGCCCCATTCATAGTGTCTGTCCTTTATTCCTAGTCTCTATATCAAATTTTTGAACACATTTTTTATTAGCCTTAAAATAGTTTAATTTAATCTTTGTTTCCTTTGCTTCTTTTTATGAGTCATCCCCTTCTTTTTGTGTGTCATCTACTGCTTCTTTCCTACTTAAAAACTATTTTTTCTACTGATGGAGAAATTTAATTGGCTTGCCAAATTTTGGTCATGACAAAACTATATTGACAGGTATTTATTTTCTTGTTGTAAAGAGAAAGATAAAGTCTTGTTGGTCTTGGTTTTCTCAAAAATATTTCAGAAACTGAAAGTAATTGAAAAAATTATCATTTCTTACCTCCTCTTTTTTCAGCTTTTTATGACTGGGACTGTATTTTTCCCTCTTCATTTTTCTGGAGCTGCATCCATTCTCTAGAGTTCTAAAAAGTTGCTAATGCCACTTGAGGGAGTTTCAGTTATTTGTCTTAGAGTCCCTTTCACTGCAGTTAAATGTCTTACCTATTGAGGTAATGCAGCTGTTTATGGTAATAAGGGGCAGAGACATTAGTCACTGGTTTGATTGGAGTTAAGAATCAATTTCAAAAATAAAGATAACTTAAACTCTTAAAATTTCACTGATTTGCTTTTGAGTAGATATAGATGACAGATAAGTGAAATGTCAGTGCAGTCAGGCATTGGAAATGCTGGAGTTTGGTATTCTTCTGCTGGCTTCACAGCACAGGCTATAACCTAACACAAGTCAGCTTGGTTAGGCTTGGTTAGACCTTGGTTAGGTCTAACTTATTGCAGTGTCTCATCATCTGGTTTCCCTCTTTTACTCTTAATTTTTTGTCCCTTTTGTCCCTAGTTTTAGTGATCAGTTTGTGTTTGTCTCTTATATTAAAGGCTTAGCAAAATATATGTCTGATTCTTCTGCAAATGGCTTGATCAGCTCTTTCTTGAATTTTCCTATTACTATTAAGGAATGTAAAAGCTTTTTTGCTACTATTTTTTTTTAAAGTTACATTTCACTTTCTGTGTTTTGCCCTCTTGACTTTGTCCCTGTACTGTCATGTTTTTCTCTCTCACCTACTTGTGTTCATGGACCTCTACTTTCCTGAAGTTGCAGGCCCTTGAAGAGTTTATGATCTAGCCTTTTTCCACATTGACTTAGTTTGCTCTTATGCTGTAAATGTTACTTCTTGATGGAACTGTGATCTCTCTTGAACTCTCTCTTCTTCCCTTCGAGTTACCTTTTACAGGATCCTGGGCACCAATTCATTTATCCAAGTCCTTTTCTGTAATCTTCATTGACTTTATTCTCCTAGCCTCCCTTTTCCTTCCCGTCCTTAGAAATGGGAATTCTCTCATGTTATGGTTTCTTTCAACCAAGGTGCCCTCAATTCTCACATTTCCAGTGAGTTGAAGATTGAAATATAATCTAAAACATTTTTTGCTTTGAGTGTTTTCCTTAGTTTCTGTACTAAGAATGGTTGCTCACACATATTTGGATAGCCTGTATCTTGCTGTCTCCTTTCCAAAAAGATGACCAGATAGTTAAGGTTCACTGTTATTGCCAAGTTCTGCTGATACTTGCTTGCACTACTTGGTCTCAACCCCCCCTATAATTTTTTATTATTTTTTTTTCCCAACAGGAGAAAACTCAGTATGCTATTCAACAGGTAAAGGGCTGTGCTAGATGTACAAGCAACCAAATGTCAGCAAATATGTGAATTTATCTTTTTTTACTGCATTGGTAAACAGACTGAATTTCAGCTGATGTTTCTTCTGGCCACATCTAAAATAAAAAACCTTTTTGAAAATTAGAGATGGTGCCAGAAACAATTATGAAAGTGATTTAAGAGCTTGAAAATTGCCTTGCAGTGAAATATTTAAGATCACTCTGTTTACCTTATCAAAAAGATGTTTGAGAAATTACTTAATTACAGCATACCTTCACAGAGAGAAAATATCTGGTGCTCCAGAGAGCTCTTTAATCTAGTACAGAAAAAGAAAGTGTGTCATGAAACAATTGTTTTAGCTGAAACAGAATTTATTCTTCAATCAGCTGTAAGTGTTTGGGTTCAATAGTAAGGTAACTGTCTGAAATTTTATAGTCTGTGATATTGTAGGAAGTCAGACTTGATGATCTAATGGTCCTTTCTGACCTTAAACTCTCTGTAATTCATGAATCATCTGAACTTCAGCAACTCTGCAAAACACATGGCCCTCTTCTTGACAACCTTGACAGCCCACAGAAGAGAAATACCCTTGGACTGGGAGGGGCTTGGAGGATAAGATAAAAACAAAGCAAGGAAGAGGGGGTAATTCCTTTTGAAATAACTATGGTTTGTTACCAGGGGATCTGGAGGCATTTTTTTAATTTTTGACTGGTTTCTACTTTCTTATTCTAGGTGGAGGGCCCCTTCCAGAAATAGTTACTCTTGGTAGTTTGTATATTCTTTGTTTTTATTTTTAGCTGCCCTCTAGATGAGATATGTTGCTCATTTGGCCAGCTTCTAGTGGACTTTGCTGGCTTTTACATTTGGGAAAAATT
Source organism: Peucedramus taeniatus (assembly GCA_013400575.1). NCBI lineage: Eukaryota > Metazoa > Chordata > Aves > Passeriformes > Fringillidae > Peucedramus > Peucedramus taeniatus. Next base: position 38,348 of record WBNO01025914.1, on the reverse strand, counting down.
CAGAAAGATGATACAAGACTTGGTACCTGGAATGCAGAGACTATTAGTGAATTCTTTTATCATAGGTCGTAGTAAAAGTTTGGAGTTCTCTTTTCTGGTTATTGTCTTTTACAATATTAACTCACTTCAATCAGAGTTATAGCCACTACCCTTGAGCCTGTGCAGTACCAAAGTTATGGGCAACCCATTGTGTTAATTTTATTTACTTGCAGGAGCAGACAGCCCAACAGGGCATTCCTCCTGAAATTTGAAGAAAGAAAATATTCATGTTAGGAGATTACAGACACTCGTATCACCAATGTTCTAAATGAGAAACCATCAAAAACATAGCACCAGCACCCCCCAGCCAAGGATTAACATTTTGGCTTTGAAATGTGCCTTAGGCTAAAGTTTGGCACTAAACTCCTCAACCAAGTGCAGATTTCTTTTTTGGATTTCTTTTAATCAGTCATGTTTTAGGAAGTGCAGAAGGTAGACAGCATTACACTGATGCTTCCACGCAGATTGACAAGTTTGAAATTTTTGTGTCAAGAGAGGAATGACTGATATTAGGCAAATTTCTATTAAGTTTGGAGAAATAGTCATGAGGAAAAGATTATCTCATGTTTTCTTCTCACAATACCTTTCTGATTCTTCCCTCATAAACAATTTATGAAAGCACCTCTAGGTGTAAACAATTTCTATCATTGTGGCATCTGGGTATTTAGAGTGATGTCAGCAATGAGATGCATTTAAGAAATCTGGAAACAATCTTGGACCATCCTGAAAATGAGACATCACTGATGTTATGCAGATCACTGCTTAAGTGCTTTTCTTCACAACAAATAATTTGAACATGCTTATTTTAAGATTATTTTCAACAAGCCCTTCTACCGATTTTGCTCTTGTAAATCCCGACATTTGCTTGCCTTTTTGGTAAAAGAATAGTAAGACTTTGAGATGTTCCACTTCATTTGTTTGAAAAAAGCTTATAAATATCAAAGGTAATGATTTCTTTTAGGTTTTTTTTTTTTAGCAGATATTAGAAACTCATATCAAAATAGTATGCTTTTCACAGAATCATAGAACAGAGATCCTGAGCTGGAAGGGATCCACCAGAAATATTGTAACCCAACTCCTGGCCCTGCACAGGACATCCCCAAGAGTCACACCATGTGCCCAAGAGCATTGTCCAAACTCTTCTTGAACTCTGTCAGGCTGGTGCTGTGACCACTTCCCTGGGGATCCCGTTTCAGTGCCCAAAGACCCTTTGGGTGAAGAACCTAATTCCAGATATCTAACCTAAATATCCCCTGACACAGCTTCATGAGGTTTTGTTTCCTTTGTCATGCTTGTATGCAGTTGCTGTGATGCCAGATTTAATTTTTTTAGCATTACTTGGTAATTTTTTAGAAAGAACAACTGTGTGTCTTGCATCAACTGCCTAGCTCTTGTGCCTCCCTCAGGACAGTCTTCTCATTCAGGCTGCAATGAATGTACTTTATGTTTTGTTGCTTTTTTCATGGAATGCTTTTAAAACCCCATGAACATGCTTATTATTGTGCTTTTTCCTATCCTGATGGAAAGATCAACAAAGAGAAACAGTGCTATTGCCCTTTTTAATTCAAAATTAATTGCAGTTTCTCCATTACTAGTTTTGCTTGCATTGGCTTGGTTTACCATGCTCTCGAAGGCCACATCATTCTTAATGCAATTATGTTCATCACTGGCAGTTCTGTGGTCTGTTCTTTGGTGTTTGTATAAGTTATGTTAACACTGAATCTTGACCAAGATTCATTACCACAAAGACAATTTAAAAAACCCCACCAAATCTAATATTTTATTTTTAAAGTAGCAGACATGTCTGTGTTTGATGCAAACACATGAATAGCGTGCAGGAGATGGCAAGGTTCCAACTTGAGATATTCTATGACTCTGAGGTGTTCAATAGGGTGTTACCAGTACTGAAGCAGTACTCTCGTCCTCTCTTCCAATTCTGAAATGAAAGTAAGGTGTCACAGTTTTGGACACCCCTTTTATAGCATCTGTAGAACTCAATGACACCATGTCACACAGTGCACCACTGAACAAGCCCCTTGGTGAATCAAGCAGTGGTTACAGCACAGCATGTTCTGCTGCTGAGGTGTATCTTGCCATTGCAGAGTGAGCATCTGTCCTGTCACCTGCAGGTGACAGGACCTGACTGTCTCACTGGCTCATGTCTTGATTCCACGTAGATGTAGCAACCAGCAGGAGATGCTAGACACATGTTTTGATTCTAATTCTTGGCCCTCACGAAATCTGAAGAAGCTGTTAATCTATTAAATACCTTCATCTGGTCCATTCTGTCCATGTGATCAAGCTAAAGATTCAAGCTCCTTTTTCTGTTTTCTTTATATTTTTTATTTGCTTTGTTTTGCTATGTTTTATTTTTGGTTTGTTTTTGCCGTGCAGTGTGCAGTGGCTCATCTTCATTTTGGATCAGTTAAGGGTTGTGTTTGGACTTTGCATTCATACTGCTCAGCTGTTTCACAGCTTGAATCTGGCTGTTTGCAGGTCCTTTCTCCTGCTATGAAACAGGATATTGTGGCTAACTTAATGTGTGGGTGTGGGCGACGGATCTTGGACAAGACCTTGGAGTTTAGGTGTGCTTTGGGACTTCGCTGGTGTGTAGACAGTTCTCCACCTCAAGTCTGAATTGTAATGAAGTTTACTCTGGAACTAAATAGCTTGCCCAACTGCAATCCAAACAAAAACTACTGTTTAGAATTAGAGTGTCTTCATGGTTGTGTAACATTTATTTCAGATGTGGAAACTTTTATTTCAGAGTGGTTGGTTATGCCTTAATGTCATCTTTACCTTAAGAATGTCAGATATGGTTAGAGTCAGTTGTAAAAGTCCTCTTACAGAGTAAGTCTGTACTCAGTAAGGCTCATCTGCCTTGAGTTCAACAAGTTGAATAAAACTGTGTTCAAAACCTGGGCAGTTCTTACTGGAACTACAGATGCATACAAGATTATCTGAATTGCTGTGCTTGGTTTTACCAAATTAACTTTTAGTATGTGGGTGTTTGTAGGAGCTCTAGGTAGAGCAGTGTAGGTTAGAAAATTAAAATAATATAAATAAATATATAAAATATAAATAAATGTATTTGATAATATATATATATTATTTATGTAAATATAAATAAAAGGAGGAAGTGAAATATAAATTTTCAAGCTTCTGTCTTTCAGTGTGGTTTTCTGCTTCTATGTTGTGATTTGTTTATTTGTTTTGTAATATGTTTTGGTGGGTTATTTTTTTCCTTTTAAAAAGGCTAAAGGATGAAAAACTGTGCTTGGGAGGACTCCTTCCACATACTCCTTCTTTTCTTTCCATAGAAATATAATTGTCATTGCACCAAAGAAAGAATGGCACTCTTTGGGATTTGACTGGTTCATTTGTATCACTTGTTTACAGAAAGTGATAAATGCAATGTATAACTTCTGTGGGGAAATAGTCCTGTAAATTTTCTTTTTCCACAGCTGTTTTCGAAGCTGTGAAAAAAATGGTGCAACACTTCCATAACATTAAATTTGAGAAATAATTGCACTTGGCAGTTTTTGTTTGCAGCAATGCACGAAAGGCTGAAGGGTTTTGTACAGTTCAAAGAGCACATTCCACAGTTCTAGCAGTTGTTGGCTGCCTGCAGGGATCATTTGAATTTTCAAGGAAAGAAAGCATCAGAGTAATGCCCAGACCATTTGGTTATATACTCTCAGCCCTCTTTTTTAAATTTCAACTGAACAAAAAGTTACTGGAAATAAGCCATATACAAATGTGGCACACCTTAATGTCACTTATAAGCTCTTGTGTCAAATTTCATTGCTTCTTGTTCTTTTCTGTTAATACTTACTAATGTAGAGATTAATATGAGAAATTAAAATTGAGGAACAGCATTGTTCAAGCACATGGGGATGGTGAGAGTGAAAAACAGTCAAGGGAAATCCCTTTGGATCCTGTAGTTGTTTGTAAGCTTATTGCATTAGCCAAGCTGTAAATTGTACAGGACACTCTGTGTTACTTTGCTGTAGGAGAATCCTGTTTACAAAGGTAAACCCCCTTGTCTGGTGTGCCAACCTGGAAAACTCGCCAGCTCCAACATCACATTGCAGCTCTGTCACTTCCCAGAAATGTGTTGACTGTCACTGTGTGTCTGTCTGAAGTCTCTACTTATCTAACAGGAGGTGATGTGACTATTTCTATGCTATGTGCCCTAATAGGATTTTTGGTGAAGTATTCCATGGTCTTTCTCAGTTTTTTTTTGCTATTGCTAGGGGTTTATTAGTTTTGGCAATAGATTGTTGCATAGCTCCAACACTTCAAAGTCCTTCTGTTTTCTGTCATGTACAGAGACAGTTTTGAAGCCAAGAAGCCTTGCTCTGAAACAAAAATCATTTTTGTCTCATCATTTGTGCTGGTTGCATGGTTTATATTGCTGAAACCTCTCTCTCCTCCCTCCTTACAAAGTGCAGTGCCTTGAGCTGAAGTCCATGACCTGATGGGAACTTGGGTAGGGTGAACCTCCTTGGTCTTGGTGCCCTCCTGCCCATGTGCCTCACCTGAAACTGCATAACTCTTCAAGATCACTTAGTGTCACTTCAGTTAGTTTTTTAATAGTAAAAATCCTTAAAATACTCATTTTAGCTTTAAGAAATTAAGCTGTATCTTGTACGTAGCTCCAGTAGGATGCAATTTTTACATTTAGAAAATAAATTTGTTTAGCTTTCTGTACCTTAGGTACACAAAACCTTGGAAATATGTAATGTAAAATAAATCATAAGAATATCTATTTGGGCTTGCTAAAGACAGTCACATTGCCACCGTCACAATTGGTGATGGTGGCAAATTGAACTTTGAAGCTGTCCCGTTATGCATATTTGCTTGCTTTCTAATTTCATGTTTCCACTTTCTCACATTTTCCCTCAACATCTCATTCCTCCCTACATTCACAGAAGCTGTCCTGGGCTGTACCTGCTGCAGCAGTTACTCTTTCAATTCTTCCCTTTACATCTAAACTCAGCATTTCTGAGAGTACAGCTACTCTGAGTTTCCTTCTTACACAGCTATCACAGATATTTTATTGTGTTCCTTTTTCTCAGCTCCAGTTTGGGTGTTTAAAAAATAAGACTTCAAACCACGTGTTCCTATTAATATACTTCTTGGGCACCCTCTCTAAATTTTGTCCTCTTTTTTTGTGAAATTTTGCACTTTTCCAGATCACTTTACAGCATTTTATTGTGTTCAGCATCTCTTTGATGCATCTTTCATTGCTTTTAATTAATCTAAAAGTTTTCATTTAAGGGTTTCTGTAAAGTCCTTCAGTAAATGCTGTATATTGAAGTTGTAAATTGTTAGAAAAAGAATTGCAAAAACCTTCTTTCTGACTTACTTGTTTATAAAAGTGACAGTATTGTGATATTGCAACGTTGTGATATTGCATGCTAGTAAAATATAAGTTTGGATTCATATATACAGAAAATAAATTCATTTAGAACATTTCAGAAATTTAGAACCAGAATGTTATATAGCTATAATTGGAAGGCTACTTGGTAAAATGCAACATGCTCATACCAGTACCCTGGCTAGATGTGTATGAAAAACTAATTTCCTATCCTGTATCAGTTTTAAGTGCACAGTCTTAGTAGATGTAATCCAGAAGAATGGTTTGGTGTGTGTATCAATGCTTTATTTAGCTCATTTGCTGTATTAGTTGACAAAAGCACGCTGAATTAAATTCCTGAAAAACTTTTTGCTTGTTGCACTGACTTTGCATGCTGGCTCCCTGATCCAGGGCAATCCATCCTAAGGACATTATATAAAGTTATGCTAGTCTTAAAAATAGAGTCACTTCTTCAGAAAGAGTCCTGTCAGGAATACACTTCACATATTGTTTCACTGTAAGCACATCTCTTCCTGGCCTTTGTTTTATTTTGGGGTCCAAGTAATGGAGCATGCAAGATCAGCTATGTGAAGAATGAGAATTAATTTCTGTATAGCTGATGAAGTCATTCATGTGCCATAGTTGAATTAATCTCCCCAGCCACCTGAAATGAAAAACACTTGTTCATTAGGCTTGTAAAATAAATTTCACAGGACATTGCAGCCCAGAATTACTGGATGTGTGCAAACAACATTCTACACTGGACTGTTGATTGCACCATGTGGGACATCTCTGTTTTCTCATGAGTTCATGTGATCAAATTGCACATTTTAGAGCACTTTTCTTTCTATCAGGGCTGTAGTTTTAAGCTTAAAGTTACTTTTTATGGAAAGTTGTCAACCAAATTGAAATTGTTATCTGTAGGGAATGTCCTGGTTTGCAAAGTCTTCTGTCTAAGGAGAGATAAATGGGGCTGTAAGTTTTAGAGCAAAAAACATTTAGAGGAGTCTCTGGTGGCACAGATGTTAATAGGTGTGATTTTCAGCTGGAGGATTTTTATTGTGGTTGTTATTTTGGGGGTTTTTGAAAAATTATTTTTAATTGATAATGTGGAATGGTTTCTTTATCCTCATTTTCATAACAAAAAAACTGAGCAAGGCTATGCGTACAATGTAAAAATAAATCTTTAATAAGAGAGAAATGAGCAAAACTGGAAATTACTGCACTGAATAAACAAATTTAAGCCTTTTTTTAGTAGTATTTTTTTAAGTATCATTAATTCTTACAAATTACGAAGATTGAAAAAATATGGCTGAGAAAATCCAGTGTGTTTTGTGTAAATAATTACTGTGCTCATCCAGCCTTTCAGATTGCATCAGTTCAGTAAAACAAGGACAACTGATTGATCTCAGATCTTCAGATTTGTAAAGGAAATTTTATAATTAGTGGAAGAGGTTATATTACCTGCCTGGTTTACAGAGTCCTGTGGAATGCATAAACAAAAAGTTGCATTAATGATCAGTTTTCAGCACAGTAGGCAAGTAGCAATGGGTGGTGCAAAGTGGCAACACATACTGAGAGGGGGCTTGGGCTGCTTCTGTGCATTAAAATTTTTCCTACCAAGTAATGATACATAGGTGTTTTTTCTTTCTGGTTCACATAAAATGTTTGTTCCTTATATATTGTAATGTCCAAACAGAAAGAAAGTGAAGAAAAAAAAAAAAAGAAAAAGAAAAAAAAAAAAACCCAAAAAAAAAAAGCCAAGAAAAGATTGTAGATGTTTTGGAGAATATTCCCACAAGCATTAGAACACATTTAAATAAAATGATGTTATACCTTCAGTTTGAGTAGCTTTTGTAGTCTGGTTGCTTCATCTCATGAAAAATATTGCAGGAACAGAAAAAGTCCAACAAGGGCCACTGAAAATGACTGGAGGTATGGAAATTATTTCATATGGGTAGAGATTAAAAAGATTAGTATCGTGTGCAGATAAAAAAAGAGGTAGGTGGTATATAAAACATTAAATAGTATAGAGGCAAATGGTATACAAAATTATAAATAGTATAGAGAGCTAAAGTTCGAAAATCTCTGTTCTTTCTAAGAAACCAGGGGGTAGGATATAGTCAAATAAATAAATAAATGAATGAAACAGGGATGGAATAAAATCAGTACCTTTAAATGCAGGCTGTGTATGACAAAACTTTTTCTGGCTCTGGGATGTTACTTGTTTAGAGAAAAAACTGACTTACATAGAGTAAATATTGAAATGAGTAGCTATTAATTCCCTAAGTTAGATGACAGAAGTACTAATAATAAAAATAATCAGAATGTATCTAATGTATAATGTTCAAAAGAGAATGTTACTCATAAACTCTTTGTGCTTCCTACATTCCAAGTTTCATTCCTTCCATTTTTCCTGTATCCTGTATTTTTTTACTGACAAAAAATATTGTCATTATATCAAGAGCACATTTATTAGAAGTTTTTAATGAGATGATAACATTAATAATAAATTAATTGTGTTTTGTGAAGTCCAGTCAATCTGTTGCTTGCTCTAGTTTTGTCTTTAACTGCTTGCAATAAACTGCTTCTGGCTGCAAAATAAGCAGCTGTAAGCTTTTATTAACCCTTCAGAAACTATTAATGATCTGTGTAATGACGGTAAAACTCTATATATACAGGCAAATTCTTCTAATTTTAATACAATTACTACTATAAAGAAAAGGATTTGTTATTTTAAATAGGAATGCATTTTGTTCTCAGCTTTGCACATGATGCATAAACACCTGCTTAGGAAATACTTGGCATTGCATAGCTTTTTATTTATTTTCATATAATTAACATTACTAAACCCAAAAAATTGTTGAATGGTAATGTATATAATCGAAACAGACTTTTAAAACTTCACTGAATCTTGTGTATGTATTTCATGGAGGGAAAAAAAGTTTTCTAACTTTCTGTCTTCTTAAAATTAATTTCTAACTTCTCTCCATTTTTTTGATTCATTATATTCAAGTATTTTTCCTCTAGTAGTTGCTATTCCTTTCTCGTAACTGAATGTCTTTTCTTTATACTGGCTTCTTAAATCCTTTTGCATTGCCTTTTGCCATTCTTTCTTTAATCTTTTTCCTTCTGTTTAATTTTTAAATCCTTTGCCCTTTATCTTTTTCCAGTCTTTTTAGCTGCTCTCTTCTCCTTTCCTCTCCTCTCCTTTGATTCTCTTTTAAACATTACTGCTTCTTAACATTGTGTTCTTTCATGGATTTTTCTTTCTTTTTGTTTTTTGTCTTTTAAAATTTTTTCTAAAGTTGTTCTTTAGTATGCCATCACACAAGGAAAAATGGATACAAATGCTAGTGGAACTGGAAACAAATAAACACAGAAAGCAGGAATGTTCAAGGAAAAGATGAAACATTTATCTGTTTACTGAGAAGAAAAACTCTATTTACTTTTTAGTGGGCATTGAAACATTTTTACCTGAGTGTTTTTTCCCTGATACCACATCCTGTGTTTAAAACTGAAAGCAATTATCATTTCAGTATTTCATGGTACTATGCTGCTAGATATGTTTTCTTTTTTTTTTTTTTTACTTTCTTCTTCCTGACAGATGCCTTTCTTACATAGAAGTCTTCACAAGCTGTGTCTTGTGCTTTACAATGCATCTTTGAATCTGGTATCTTTTTGAATGTATTATTTAGTAAACAGCAGATCTCTCTGTAGTCTTTTTATGGACTTTTTAAAAATTGATTACATTAGCGAAAATAAAGATTTAATAGTTGAATACCAGCATTCATTTCTATCAAGTTAAAAGACCAATGTAGACATACTTCAGAGTAACCAGTAAATATGTAATTAAGTTATTTGCTCTGTATTTAGTTAGTAGGTACTTAGTAACTTATGCATTTTAAAGAAGGAGACTTTTCATGTACATAACAATAGTCATCCCCAGGTCTGTTACAATTTTTTTTTTTAATGCTTAATTTTTAATTTACTCTGAATTACCTGTAACATGACTGGAGAATGAAGCCTGTATGCAGAAACATTATGAGAATCTGGGGAAATTAAGTACTGCAGAATATACGACATTGCAGTTTAAATATATTTTTGCAATATTCTGCTCTGCAAGTTTTTGTATAGATTAGTACATGAAGGTGGCATTGTCAGGATTATATAAGTTTCTAAATAAAAATTTTGTGTTGAACAGGAGAAATTTACCAAACACAATGTTTAACTACTGTGTCTATTTCTCTCCAGTGTCCTAAATCTGTAGATCTATGAGTATGTGGCAATGGAAATGAATTTAAAAATTGATGTAAAAGAAATTTGGATTTCACTAAAAGTTTGTAAAAGCCAACTGAGAGCAGTAAACCAGCTCTGTGTCACAGAAAGGTCTATGCGAGTGCATTTGGGGGTTTTCTCTATCTTTAATAAATATTTACAATCAGAAAATAAGATATTCCAAAAAGAAGATCGTGAGTTTCAAACAAAAAAGCAGTCAAAATTGAAATGTTTTTGGAAATGTTAAACTTTCAGTACTCTTGCACTGAAAGGGCAGCTGAAAAGGCCATGGTGGGATAGCTGGTTGGCATCAGAGTCTATCTGCTTTCCCTAATCACTGAACTATCTGTAGGATATCATCATCTGACAGTGGGGAGTGTTTCTGTCACTTGTGGGGTGCTGCCAAAGCACCAGAGCTGTTGGTGTTAGTGGGGCAGTGTCTGTGTGCACGGGGCTCTGCTCCCAGCCACCACAGCAGAGCTGCAGTGAGAGTCTGGCAGTGGTGCCTGTGTCCTCAGACACAGGGTTATCATCCAGGCTAAATGGCATTTGACTCAAATTCACTACTAGGTGCATTGAACCAAGGGTGACTGGTTTTGATATGAAAGTATTTACATCCCTGAGATTGTGTCATCCAATTTTAAAACATTGCATGAAATAATGAAGAAGGAAGCAGAGATGATAAAGGTCTGCGCGTGAAAGTTCTTGAAATTTGTTGATTACTTTTGGGTATTTTCCTGTCTGGGTTGTGACTGCTGCAATCATTTTTCCGGTTGTTGAGGACACGACAGAATCTGCAAAGATGTTCTGGCAGACACTGCAGTTGTTGCTTCTTCTTCAATGGAAAATAATGAAAACTTATGTGTGGCCTCTCCTCGCCGCCCCGAGGCAGGAATCCGGCTGGCTGCCCCTCTGTGGCGGTGGAGCCACACCAGAGGCCGCCCCAAAACCTCCCCTGAGGCTGCGGTGGGGTCAGGGCAGCTGCGTGGGTTCAGCTGCAGAGAAAAGCACCAGAGTCCCAAGATAAAGAAAGCCAGGAGCTGGACACTCCATCAAGGTATTCCAAAGAGCTTTAATCTCCTTGAAGGGACAAGACGAAGTGACCACACCCAGGGCTCAGCAAGAGCTTATCAAACCTCTGACTCAGGGAGGTGGGTACAGCAGCCAAGGGTAGTTACAATAGGGATAAGGATATGTTTCACTGAACCAATAGGGAAAACACAGGGGTGGGAGAAAACCCACACAACAAACCATACACGGGGGACAAGGTGAGTGACACAGAAACCTCGAGAACAAGCTGGGCAGGGAAAACTTAATTGACATGAAGGGGAGCAGGACAACTGGGAATGACTTAGCAGAAACGGGAGAAAGGGGAGGGTGAGCAGGTTGATGGACACTGTGAGTGGCGGGAAAAACTGGACAAAAACCACTATAAGGGGAAGGGACAGGGGTAACATGGGGCAAACCATAACTTTTACAACCCTCCCAAAATACAACAGTGAGAGAGGCAAAATCAAACAAAACACACACCACTACACTTATGTTAGAGGAATAGAGTGCTTCTTGCAGACATTTACCCAGAATTTTTTATTTTGAGAATGGTCAACTCACCTAAAATAATTTGATAAAGAGTGAAAGTCTTTATATAATAGGCCACTAAGCAGCAAAGCACATTTTTGTTTTGCCTTAGACCTGTTATTGCTAATATTTTTAAGAAAACAGGAATTGTGGTGACTGTAAGCAAAAGGTTTTTATGAGCAAAATTTCAGTTGCAAATGATTTAAGAGGGAGTCAGTACTGCCCGGTGATACATACTAACTGGCAGGTTGAGACATTCTCCATTGCCAACATTCAGACACTTGAAAAAGATTGTACAGGCAAGAGAGAAGACCCTGCCATTCCACAGCACACATGTGAGAGTACTCAGAGGTGTCTGCCCCCAGCTGTGTGTAAATAGGGGCTGCACCTCTTTTCCCTGGAGCATTGGTTCCACCAGCCTGACAGAGTCAATACTCAGCATTGCTTATTTTAGATTTGTAGCCTGATTAACAGAAGCAAATCACCATAAAAATTTCATTGCACAAAAGAGAAAGTCATCAAAATCCCCAGCATTTAACTATTTATTTTCTTTCGGGCTGTGCATCCCAAGTTTTCTTGAAGATAGTTTTCCTGTGTAGTGTTCTGCCCTGTGTGAAGAAAATCTTTCCTAGGTGTTAAGAGAATGGGTTTCAATAGCAGATGGGAGTGGAAACTGAATGGTCACATCTAAACCAATGCTGGCCTTTCATGCCAATGGATAAAGGAAGAAATGGTTCCTGTCAGGTCTGGAGTCAGCTATGGAGGGAGAAGAGCAGGGAGAATGGAGCATTGAGGAAAGGAGTGTGCTCTGCTCTGTGTTAGGAAATGTCCCTGTTTATACATTTTTCTCTAGCACTGCCTGGGCTTGAGTAAAAAGTACACTGCTTGCTGAATCAAAATATGTCTGAAACCTGTAGTCCACATATGGAACTGGACACTACGTTTCAATTGTAAGATGTTGAGGAAGGGTGGTCTTTTCTATAAATTTACACAATAAACATGCCAGGCATTTATGATGGAAGATCTTATATTTTAGAAACTTTTTTGTATTTTTCCATAGACGCACATAATTTGCAGTTCATTTCACAGCCTCCATATAAATAATACAGCATAAAGTGCCAACTGGTTTGCTGCTGCAAATCTTTTAGTGAATTTTCATGTGCTGACATTACTCAAGTTATTTACTAGTACTGATTACTGATGAGAAAAAGAAAATGTTTCCTGTCTCTAACCAGCTGAACAGATACATCTTTTTCTGAAGTGAGTTGTTTCTCAGTTGAGCAATAGTCTGTTCGGATTTAATGAGTTTATTCTTGTTTCCAGACCTGGAGGTTGATGTGAAATCTTCTCACAGATTTCAAGTAAAACAGGTTTGGGGTTTTTTTTTTCCTCCAAGCAGCACTGTAGAACTAACTCTTAGAGAATTTAATTTCCCATTCTGAAACTATTTTTAATTGAAAGAAAACCAAGGGATGACTAAAAATTGTAGGTTTATTGGTGATTTGAGTTCTTTCAGTGGAGTCTTATATATGTAAATGCAGGTGTACATGTTTGTGAGCATGTAGCATGCAACTTTAATACCTGCAATATTTCTCTCTGTGCTCTGAGGTATTCTGAGATCAGCAGAGAATCAAGAATAATATTGTGTTAGACAAACGAAAAAAAATTCAGAGAATTTTGGGACACAATTGTCTTCGGGACAAAGGCCAAACTGTGCATGAATCTCTTGTAGTTTTATTCTGTTCTACAGAAAAGAATTCTGTATGAAAACTAGTTTTTAAGACGTGTTTCTTTGATCAGATGCTATAATATAAATTGGTTTAAATGATCATACAGTACTTTTAAACACAGAAATTGAGATATATTTTGGCTAGGCATTGACAGCATAAATTCAGGACTCACAGACCACCATGACAGAACTAAGTGACAGGGTGAATATTTTGCTTTGGTAGTATGCTCTGGTGTTGATTTATTAATAGCCTTTTACTGCATTTGATTTTTTCTCACACTCTTCAATATGGTAAACATATGTAATTCACTTCTCTGCATGACTAGCATTTTTATCTTGTAGCATTAAATCCTGTCATTGCTTTTTCAAAACCACTTAGAAAATATTAAGTAATCATGAGGGTTTTTTGCTAATTGCATGGGCTTTAATTTGTCACTTTAAGTGTTCTAATTATTTCTTCGTGAGCTTATCAGCAAACTCTTAAATAGGACCTCACTGCAAATTAGGCCCTTGGGCCAGGTTATTTATTTTGACCCGAACTTCAATTGAATATTATGATTAAAAATAAGTGAAGAATAAATACATTTTAATAATGGTCTTTAAAACTGGAAAAATTAAAATCTAAGCAAAATGTAAGAGGAACTATCACATATCATTATAGTAATGGAAGTTCTGCCACATCTTCTTGAAGCTATGAATGCTACAGCTATGCAGCAATTTGAATATTGAAATAGTACTTCTTAAGCACTTTTTGAGAAGTTTATGCTATGTATGGGATATGAAACTATGTGAAACTGACTGACCTTACTTCAAACTTACACTGAAAGATGGAGAACAGTTTGTCTAAAGTTCAGTTAGTTCAGTAAAATTATTGTAGAGGTGGAGGGGAATTGAAAGCAGTTATGAAATATTTCTGTTCATAGTGTGGCTTGGCAGGTCTTTCTCTCCTCAGCATACCTGGATGAACTTGGATTACCCAGCATCCCACTTTTTATTCTTACAAAAAATAATCTCTATAAAATACATTTGTCTGCATCAGAGATTGTTCAGATAGGAAGTGCTTCCAATTTTTATTACTTTCAACATGCTGTAAATATGACAAAAAACATGTGTTACAACCAATAGAAAATGGATTTAGTAATGATCACTGGCTTCCCTCAACATGCCAACAAGACAGATATAAGACAGCACCCTGTTAGTGCCACCTCACTGCAGCCTTGAATTGAAGGAGTGAAACAGGGATCTGAAACAAGACTAATCCGCTGAAGAAATACAGAGTAGGGAATAATTATCTGGATAGCAGCTTCTTAGGAATAGGTTTTAGGATTGTAGGTGTTCCCAACCAAAGATGCGAAACTGATGCGATACAATTCTAAAAAGTGCAAACATTGGAAAATTAGGTATGGTATAGAAGATGTATGAAACTTTCTTTCAATGCTGCTCAGGTTTAATGTATTCAATTCTGGGCACTTCAGATAAGATGGGGTGGACTATACAGATGAGAGTCTATATAAAGCAATGGCAATTATAGAAGGTTTAGAAAAATTGATAGCTTAAAGAAGAGGAGAATGAGAGAGGCAAGGTAAATCTTTAAATGCATTAGAGAGCTGCTGCAATGTTGTTCACCTTACTCCAGGTGGTTAAAAGCCGAAATGGTGGATCTAAATTACAGTGAAATAGATCAAGGTTAGACATTGGGTATACTTTGGAGTCAGAGGATCGCAAAACATTGGAATAGATGCTCTGTGAGCTCTTCATAACTGTAAGCCTTTAAGAACTCCCAGGCACAGGCTGCTGATTCCATTCTGGGATAGCACAAGTGGCCTATGGGACTTTCTGCAGTCCTTTTTGGCCCTATGGTGCTCTGCTAGTAATGATGAAGTGTTCTTACCCACCTCGGGGTGGTCCACTGGTCAGCCTCTTGTGTGCATGGTATGTCTAGAACCTGGTAATGCTGTCAGCCTGGCTTCTCAATTAGAGGTTCCCTTATCAGAAGTAACAAAAATGGTACAAAGCTCAGTGACAGACTTCATCAACCTACTGTGAATCCCTATATACTGAGCACTTCAATAAACTGAGTGCTATCTAGGGTAATAACTGCTAATTAATTTCCATATTTTAGTGTATGATGAATCAATCATATTGTGCAAGAACTTGATTCATGGGACAAGACTAAAACTAATTTCCCTGAACTGGTATAGGAGGGTGTTAAATGTGGAGGAGCCTAGCTGTACACTGTGAGTAGCAGAAAATCCAGCTTTTCCTATCATTTGGTCCCAAAGGCAGATGTAATAAAAAGAAGCTTTGGGAGACATTCATGGTGAATGGAATCACCACCAGCAATATTACATGTACTATCCTCTGGTTATGGCAGTGAATCTAGAGTCAGTAATTCAGTTGAGCAGCAAGTGGGACAACTCCAAACTCCAACATGCAGATTTTGCTTTATGCAAATTTCATCATAAAACAAAATAAAAATGGAAGGAACAGGAACAATCTTGCACTGACTTATTGTCATGGTTATATTGATGATTTGTAAATCTGTCTTTCCACCCATGTTATTGCTCCTTCTATCTAGTCTCATGTCCCAGGCCAGATCTCTAACATGATGTCTTTTAATTATCTTATCATTCCAAAACAGAACTCCATCCACTTCTCTCCTTTTCTATCACAAATGACAAGAACATTATCCTTCTTGTCACTCAGATTCGGTGACTCAGGGTTATTTTTTACTCTTACTTTCCTCATGCTTCATGCATCCTGACCAGGACCAGATCCTACATATTTTTATTTTTGATATTGTTCAGATCCATTTTTTCCTTTGATCCTTCTGGTAAATTTCTTACTCAGATCTTCCTGCCTAACTTTCACAATTTTTTCTTTCTTTTTTTTTTTTTTTTGTTCATTTTCAAATCAAATGTTGCCTTTCTTAAGCAATCTGTAGTCACAGAATTCCTTCTTTTAGTCTGCTTATGTTTTCATATCCCTTCCTGTTTTATATTCTCAGGGCCTCTTGCCTCAAGTTTAAGATACTCACTTAAGCTTTACATGTGAGCTTTCTAAATGTGCTGAGCAGTCCAGCAATAGATTGAGAGGGGGTGGAAAACGTCGGTGGAACCAAATGAAGTATAAGTGCTACACAGATTATTTTTGAGAAATTTTGTTTGTTAGGTCCAAAATCTTAGGAGATTTATCTCTGAACTTCGACTTTTGTGTGTGTTTTTTTGTATAATCAAGTTTTATGTCATGCCTTTCATTCCACTTGCACTTGTAGGTGCCTCCTTCTACTTCCAGACATATCTACATGTTTGAAGGCAGTTTCTCTCACAGCTATATTTTGTTTTCTATAGCTATGTACCCATGAGAGAACCTCATGAGCTCATCAAAAAAGCCTGTGCTGCATTTGCTTATGCATTCTTTTTATAATCCCACTTCTGCCTTCTTGTGTACATCAGTCCAGAGTTTCCACGTACAGAATTCACTTGTATTCTTTATTTTTCTCTAGAAATTCTGTAGTGGTTTGTCATTAGATAATACATTTATTTAGGCACAAACTGTCCTTTAAAGCATCTGAAAAGCATCCTACAAAAGTGAGGCTGAAGTCCACAGAACTGAAATAAATTCATTTTGCAAGTTAGTAGTTGCCTTTTCTGCATTCTGAGTCCTCATACTTCCATTCTAGCTTCCATTAAGGCATGAATTTTTCTGTTGAAAGGTAAAATATACAGCCTGCCTGTGAGGCCACTATTAATTCCACACTATCTCTCTTTTATAGTGCAGCTGGCACCCTACCCTCAGGAGAGCAAGCTCATCACTTCTACCACATGCTTGTTCTCTACCAGCTCAGGCAGCAGGAATCCTAAGTTAGCTATCAAATATTGGTCTTGCCCGTGGCAGCGCAGAGCATTCGACAGTGCCTCTGGGCCAGCTGAAAATAATTTCTAGCACAGTTGGAGTGAAACTACAGAGGTGTAACAAAGACGAGTCCTGAGGACGGTGATATTCAGTATTCTCTCCAGCAATAAACAAAGATTTGCAAAATCAGTAAAATAAAATAAAAATAGTATGGATTTAATGCAGCTTTTGAAAATATTGCGTCCTGTCCTGAGTGTGAGAGGTAACAAAACTACCTGTGGTCATAGGTGAAATTATACTTCTGACTTTTCAGACATGTTGTATGCTTCCAACACAGAATTTTCAACTTCACTTATTTTTATTTTAGTAATATTTTTCACACATTTGTACATATTCTTATCATAGGACTTTTATATTCTTCATTTTTTTGCTTACTGCAAATATGCACAATGATTTCCAGTCAGGTGTTAAGTTAAAAGACAAAATAATTATCCACTACCAGGTAGTTTGAGGCATCTCTTTTAAGGCTGAAGCTTCCTAGTAATTAAAGATTATTCTGTGTTTGTTTGATGATACTTTGCATTTACTTTGACCATCTGGGAGATGCTGCAGAAAAGGCATATTCAGAAGATTTCTTTGTCCTTAAAACATATAATGCTGTCCAAGAGCAATGTGTCTATCTGTGCTTATATCTGCCTTTACTGCACTTTCCTAGCTATCCTTAGGTTAGATAGAAGTACTTAAATGGTTCCTTTACCTTCTCAGAATAATTCTGAGTATTTTCAAAACACAGCCTTTTTAACTTCATAGAATTTTGTTCAACTGAGTGTGTGTCATAGGCGATCCTCCTTCTCCAGATTTTTTTAACTGACTATGACTTGCTCACTGCTTTTGAAGAGTTTTGAAGAGTGGGAAAGCTGCCTTCTCTTTAGTGTTACTCTACTGCCATGCAACACTTTTGACTTTCCTGTCATCCTATTATCATAATAATTGGCACTGTTTTCTGTATGTTGTCTAGAGAATTATTCCACAAAAAGGGAGAATCTGTCTCTCATTAGGTTCCCAGCTGATGGGTAACTGTATCATGCTGATTGTATTGAATCCAGCAGTGATAGACAATGGCACTGTGTTTTTTATACGATTATAGTATAGGGTTTTGTGGTACAGAAGACTTGTGGTACTGTGGTTGAGTTGAACATCCTCTTCTTCCCTAAAACTTCCATCTTCTCCCCAGATGAGTTGGTATTACTGAGATCCAGAATCTGTCCAGACAAGACTTCTATCCCTCATTTTCTTGGATCATGTTTTTCAGCACAAAATGCTGCACTGTGCACCCAGTGAAGACCTAGCCCTTGCAGCTCATGGCTGTCCTGTGCTGCTCCATCATTTTTCTGAGGAGACAGAGACATCTGCAGGGTTTGTGGGCATTGGGACCCTAGTTTTTTTTCCTTTTTGAACCGCCTGGTGCCAGGGAGGTAATGCAGGCATGGGCTGAAGTAGAAAGGAGAGGACAAAGGGCTGGAGGCAGAGGGGCAAAAGGACCCACTAGTGTGGTGCTGGCTTGGGCAAGACCACTGAAGGCAATGCAGAGCAGTGCTTGGGACAGTTCCAGGGCAGTATCAAGCTGGTTTTGCCCTTCAGAGTTGTGTAGTGTGTAAGCACATAATCTAAATGAATGCATTTCGATATGTTTAGGGTCAAGATACTTCTGTGGAACTAGTATGTTGCCTATTGCTAACATCTGTCTGGTACAAATGGAAATACAATCTGCTTATTTCATGGAGGATGTCACGTGTTCATGAACTGAGAAGAGCTTTTGGACATTTGCTGATTCTAAATTTGACTGTGGTCAGAGGTTAAATGTTGAGAATTCTATCATGTGTTCGCCCATCTGGTTCTCAGTTATTTTTGTGACAAGGCAATATGTGGCAATAACATATTATTATTGTTTGATAATAGTTTTAAAGTATTTTGTCAAAATGGCTATTCAATTTTTTTTTCTGTATCTGGAAAGTGTGCTTCCCTCACATGAAGAACTATTTTTCTCTAAAAATTACAGATTAGGTGCATTTTATAAAGTAACGCCCTCCTGCCTCTATCCGTGTTTTGTTTCAGTGGCATGCAGTATGCCTTTTGAAGCTTAGGAAATGTTCTTCCTCATCCATGGAGCTTAAAATCTACCAGCTGGGTGCTCTTGGATTTCAGTACTGGCAGTTCTTCCTTTTTTTTCCTTAGTCATTTGGTGACTGTGCTGCTGCGTTCTTGCAACATTCTTCAAAGCAATAAACTTCCTCTGAAGAACTGAGTGCCTCCATTTTATAGATATGCACATGTATAGGAAGGAATTTTGTCAAGTTACCTAAGTTTTAAACACTAAGTATATGCAATTTCATTACCTTGCACTCTCAATCATGTCAATAAAGATGTCACAGATGTTTATCTGAAATATTTTTATACTTTCTGGATTATTTTCAGTCTTATTTGCAGAAATTATCACTTTTATCTAGCTTGCTTTTTTTTAATATTATTTGTTATTATTTTTTATTATTGTATTAATTTTTACCTGCACACTAGCAAAGTCATTCCTGCACTCATTACTTGTTAGTCTCTTATGCTGACTTTGTCCAGAAACATGAAATGTGCCTTTAGTCATTATTGTTGAAAGAAGTGTATTGATTAAAAAAAAAGAAATTCCAGACAAGAATCTGTGAAATAGTAAATAGATTTGGATGTTTATATGAAAATAAAAATTTGAAATACCTTACTCAAAACCTATTGCATACACTAAAAATATCAGCTGGCATTTTTAGAAGATTTTGTTATAAAATATAGTGTTACAGTTATGTTCAGCAATGAGGAAACCTTTTGAGCTGTTTTTGTAACAAAGAATATATGAGGAGCTAAGTAAAACAGCTGTGATACAGACTCACAGTGACATTGCAGGATTAATAACTGTAGACTGAAGTTCAGTCCCTTCTGAAATTGTGTGTGTGAGAGACAATTGTTTGTGTGCTTGAAACTGGAAGGTTTTATTTATTTATTTCAGTTTCTTTTCTTTTCTGCTTTTCATACAGAAAATAAAAAAAAGACCCTTTGGACTTGAAGCAAAGACCCCAAGCAGCATTCTGATTTGCCTTACTCAAAATCCCTACTGTATTTATTTTCCTGAAGCTTTTTTCTTTCCTTTATTTTTTTTTAATAAACACTTATAAAACTATATTGCTTGAAGTCGCTATCCAGCCAAAATACCTGTGAAATGCTTACCTGCCTTGAGTACCTGTGTTCCCTTGCTCCTCTGTTCATTTCTTCCCTGTTTTTTTATTGTAGTGTTATATTTGCCCTTCCTACAATCTTTTCTATATTTCTAGAAATACATTGTCTTGAAGGATCAGATAAGCTTTGTTTGTTTTGCAATTATGTGGAGACTCAGTATGAGACAGTGGCTGACTTGTGTGCCCATTTCCATGTGGAATACTAAGACTCCTGCCTGGAAAAATAAGATGCCATCAGGAAGTCACACTCTGAAAGAGTCACGAAATAACTCATCTAGGACTCCTGTCAGTCTTGATACTGTGTGAATTGTCTTCTGATAGCTAAAAAAAGTAGATTGAACCTTTGTGTGGTTAAAAAGGAGATCAGATTAAAGGCAATGATAAGTGGAGTGTGAGACAGTCTCTGTCTGCCATGTAGGTGTAGTTAAAGGTGAATATGGGCAGATGAGTTAACACCTTCTGGGGTTGAAGGTTTATAGAGACATAGCTTTAAAATGTAGGTTAACAGGGGAAGTGTTACAGGGCCAGGCTAGATTTAATCCTGAAAAAGGCATCAGGTAGGGAGAAACTGTTCTGCACTGGAAAACTTTAGATTGCTCTTCCACAAATATTTTCTAATTAGCTACGAGCAACTAACACCAAACATTGCAGCAGTGTTCTGAGGTGGGTGTATAATTAGATGTGGATGCATGCCCACACTGTAGATGGTTTTATCAGATTAGTTTGTTTTTTTGCACAGCATTTATTGTAGAAACCATAGAATCATAGAGTGGCTTGTAACTCTACAGTCTGTAACATTAGGGAGTAATTACCATAATATGTTTTATTTTGTTTCTCAAGTCTTAAAATATGACCTCCTAGTAATACCTCAGAACAAGTATCACAAAAAAAAAAAAAGTCTGTATAGTCTTTATTCTAATTTTTTTTTCTTTTAAGAAATGTTTTTAGTTGTTAAATCTTTCTCTATGCATTGATACACTTACGTTATTAGTCTTTCTCTTTAGCTTTGTTTTCCCCATGAAAAAAAACATTATAACTTTTCCATCCTCACTTTCCTTTATTTTCTTTGAAGAGAAACTGTCATTTGGATGAGAAATTATCTGTGTCATCAGTCAGTTTTCAGTTGTCTGTATTTCTGTCTTCAGTAAAGAAGACAAAAACTTTTTTGTTAGCTTTTTAAATTCCTGCAGTATCTTTTTTTGCCCTATTTCCACAGATCTCTGATTTGATCAGTCATCAAAATCCCTTAAAATAATGATGCATAATTTTGCCATGGAACCTATATTCCTTTACTCCTAAGAAGAGCAGTTCTGTTGACAATAGGCCCTACTACCCCCATGTGTAATTTGTGGGCTACCTCTTTGAATATCTTGCTTTCCTGTAAAGTTTCAAAAGTAAATTTAAATACTTGAAATTCAATTCGACGTTTTTACAGATTATTGCAATAACTTTTCTATAGGTCCTTGTAGCTATATATGTTCTCTATATAATAATTTTAAATTAAATCTCTTGGATTTAAAGAAAATCCCAAACTGTAATACTTAAGCACACCTGTATGTTGCGTATTTAAAACTGATTTAAAGATCTCCATACTCTTAGAAGACTATCAAACATTGCCATTCTGAGGTAAAGTTACATGTCAGTGCATGCAGTGTGACATGCTGAAGTTATGCTGAGAGTGATTAATGTGTGGGGGAAGGCAGACATTTTTGAAGAGTTGTGTAAAGCTGTAAATATTTTGTTTTGTTCTTTACCAGACATTATTTGAAAAGCTGACATCTGTGTTTTTAATGTGTTTAGTTAGACTCTAGTGGTATGTCATGTCCTGATTAATTGAACCAGCTTTGTCGGGATGTGTTGCAGGTATGTAAAGATTAAGACTGGAGATTTAACCCAAAATTTTACAGGAGGCATTTTCAGTCAGATACTGTTTTAAGTTAAGCTGACGAAGCATTACTGCTTACCCATTTTCTTTTGTACCAGATATGAGTTTTTAATGCAAATGAAAAACACACATTAAGTGTTTGATGCTAAATATCAGAATATCTCTTTAATTAGCTGAGTTATCTGATGTGTGTGGAAGAGCTTTATTTTTAATATTTCTGCTTTTGTGAGGCTGTTTGACAGGGAAGACATAAACTAATGAAGATGTTGGAATATTGCAACTGTGTGTTGATGCAGGACTACCAAATAAAATCTGCAATCAGACTAGGAAGCTGGGTGTTTGTAACTGCTGGGCATACACACAGGCAGTGTAAATTCTAATTTTTCATCCTTTCTTCTGCCCTGCCTTTGCCACTTGTTGGAAAGTCTTCTAAAAGTGGCATTGATAGAGTCTTCACTAGAATAAAATTTGCTGTGCTTTAACCATGTGCAGTTCTGGGGTGCACCTATGAGCAGCATTGCTGATGATGTGTTGTGATGGCCTAGCAGAGAATAAAACAGAAGTTCATACTATCAGAGATAATAAGCAGATGGTTTTCTGTGCTGGAAGCAGTAAACACATTGCTTGTTATGTGAAGATCATTTTCTGTGTTTTTTTTTTTTTTTTTTTTTTTTTTTATAATAAAGATGCCACAGGACAGAAACGTAAAGATCAAAAGTCTCATATTAGCAGAGATGTGAGGGAAGTATTTTATTGCCTTCACAACTTTTTAAAAGAAAACACAACTTCAGTAGTTTTCATTACCAAGTGTCTATTTACAAGGAAAAATAGTGTGTTTCATAGCCTTGTTCTGGATGTCTACACAAGCAGACTGGTGTACTTAAAACCTGTCACAGGTCCCTGGAGAGAGATGGGATCCTTCAGCAGGCATTTCAGACACCTCTAGGCTTCTGTGGTCAATCTCTTCAATCTTTGTAGAAACATCTTTTTCTGTCCCTTCCCTGACTGTTTAGAGGCTGCTGTTGCTTAATGTCATTTGGAGATACAAACTGGTCTGAAATGGTTCTGGATACCTTGCAGGGGCCTGGAGATGAGAGTGACAGAGGCTCAACACAAGATTACTGGAGCTGCTAGTGCCACTTCCAGTCAGATATCACTTTAAACTGGACTGGTGATCCTAGTTCCTGCTGATCAATATTTGTGAATATACCTGGTCCTTTGAATATCTTGAAAAGATTTGGAAAACAGCTTTCATGTTGTGATTTCAGCATTATTTTAGCTGTGCTGAGACTATTATTTGAGAATGAACACTTGGCATTTTTTGTAAACTTGGCCAACAAAATATTTTGTTTACAGTTTTGAGGCAGGAATTTTCCGTAAAATTTATAGAAATTCCCACTGACTGTACTTGGAAGACAGCAGGAAACAATGTGTAGAACTAAACCTCTATCCCTGATGCCCCAGGACATAGAGACCTTATTGTAGTATTTTTATCAGATACGGGATCTTACTTAAATACAAGTATTTCAGACAAGTCAACCTAAAATTTCTATTTAAATTTTGTATTGATTCCAAAAAAAGATAGCACATATGTTCATAAATATTCTTCTGAGTAATACCATGGTAGTGTTAAACAGTGAAACTAATTGCTACTGGAAAAAGAGGCTCTCTATACTGAGAGCCTAAACAATTTCCCAGGTTTTGTTGGCAGTTTGTTGGCACTTTTTTTTTGTTTTGCATTGTAATTAATATTCCTAGTGTGTAAATGGGCACCAAATCTAATACCCTGCTGAGACTGAACCCTTGTATCCTATGTATTTTGGCCTTTGGTTGTATTTGTGCTGCTTATTACATTTACAAAGCAAGAACCAAAGCAAGTGTAATATAATTACCACTATTTGAATTGCACTAGCCAGTAATGGAGTGATTCTGGAATCTGACTTTCCAGTGTAATTTACATAAGTTTTGAATTGCTATCAAAATTTTGACATATTGATAGATAATGTTAGTGTTTATGAACTGTGGATATATAATTATGGTAAATGGAAGACTTTAGTTCGACTGTCTTTTTTGGGATATGTAAAATATTAAATAACATTAGGTGAACACCAGAATTCTTAAAAAAAGCTTTAAAATTATAACAGATTTTTTTTTTTCATTTCATGTCAATGAGGGATCTTGGTGTAAGGTCCAGCATAATTCTCTGAGCAGAACTACTTTCCAGGCCATGGCACCATCAACTTCCTTGCTTCCCACACCTTTCTGTATTCTTTTCTTCACTGCAGTGCTCCAATATGGTTTATTGCCCTTTTCCTAACTACTCTCTATATTGTGCAGACTGTATCTCTGTATTTATACAATTTCCCTTCTATTTTCATATCCTGCATGCTCATACTGTACAATAAGGAGATAATTGAACTCATGTTGCACCACGTTTTATGTGCAGCTTTTTCTAAATGCTTTGTGTGCCTCTTCTGTTGAGATAAGTCTCAATTTTCTTCCTCCCTAATGACTACATTGAGGATTTGCTAAGAGTGCAGTGACAATGCATGTGAAAGAGCTCTCAGTAACTGACTGATGACACTTCAGCAGCTAATTGCTGATATAATTTTACTTCATGAAATGGTTCATACACCTGTTTTGCTTAGTACAAAACTTTGGAAATCTACATGGTGAGTGAAGCCTTGCCAGAATGCGTGAGCTATATTCCAAACCCCACAAACATAATTGGAATTTCTAAGGATCTGCTCTGAAATATTCCTTTTTCTCCCACTGAAAACTCTACCAGTAGTAGATATTACTGACAGAATGTGTTTGTGAAATTTCTTAAGCTTTTACATTATTTTGTTTCATTTGTCATTTGAAAGGTAGTTTTTGCTTTCAGTGAAAATGACAGATGAAATTGCTTTTTAAAAATCATCTGATTATTGCAAAATTCTGCCAAATTAAGGAATACGCTGAGTTCAGTTTTTGAAAGGAATATAAGAGCCACTGGGGTAAGTAACTTCATGAAAGAAATGAAAGGACAAGGCAAAAAATAGTCACTCTAGTGACTTTCACAGCCTATGCAGAGTGATAGTCCTAGAAATAAAGCACATCACAAAAAACGATAAAAAAGGAGCCTTAAAGCTGGTGTAATTAAAGTTGCTGCTTGAAGCTGTAGTGATCTGGAAAACTGGAGTTTTGATGCCTGTACTAATGATGCATCAAAATGCCTAAACAAATATTGAGTGAAATATACAGGGAAACAAAATGGTTTTTGAGCATGTAACTCTAAAAATTTTACCAATTTCTGTATCAATGTATCATGTAACCTCCAGAAATTCATCTGGCTTCTCCCTGAATGTTCTGTTAGTTCCTTCCATGTCAGTCCTCTCCTTCCTCTTCCACAGCAGCTTGCAGATTTTGAAGTTTTTCATTTTACTCCCTGGGTACAAGCTGAGCAGTAGGTGCCCTGTAAGGGGTGATGTGGATGTATAGAGACAATGTTAATGGTAGTAACTTGAAACCTGTAGTTCTTTCCAAACCACTGAAAATCTGAGCTCTTTCAAAAATTGAGAGGAGGTCGTTCTGGCACAAAAACTGGGAAGGAAGAAAACTGAAGTTTGGGAAATGTCCAACCAATATGCTTTTCAGTAGTGCCATTTTAAATGCAAAATTCTTATGTTCTCCTATGTCCAGATGAGGAGGCTGTTTTGTAATAGAGTGAAGGAAATGTGCTCATATTACTGTATTTATTGAAGCTTGTATGAGACTTGGACTGTAGCAGAGATTTAAGTGAGCTAAAATAGATGAGGTATGTTTGTGTCTCACTCCTCCCCTGTCACTTCCCTTCTTTCTCTTTTAGCTTTCTCCCTGCTGCTCCTTCCTACCCTCTCATTTTGCCAGCATAGAAAGATCATATTGGGGTAAGAATGTCAGAAGTCCTTTTGACATTTCTGGATAGTCTAATCTAATATATTTTTTTGCAATATCCCAAGTAAAATTACTGAATTTCATCAACTTCTTGAGTATCTCAATACTCTCTGTAGTGAAATACAAAGGCTGCTGTCTTGCAGTGAATTCACTACAACAATTAGTGGGTCTTTTGCTTGCTTATGTGCTGCAATTGTATTTCCTGCTAGGAAAATAGGCAGTGCTTTCCTTCTTGTCCAGTATTTCCTTTAAGAAACATGTGAATATATGTAGCAATTTTTTTTCACAGATGTAATTCCTTATTTTGTGTTGCCCTCTTCATTGAGGACTCAAAGTAAATAAGAGTTTCAATAGGTTTAATAGAACATGCACTATACTTTAATAATGCATATTTTCCCTTTTCAGTATGGAATGGAGCACAATTAATGAAAATAATCTTTGGATATGAAACTTATTATGAAACAATGTTGTATTATTTGTCCTCATTCTGATTGTATGAAATTATCTATCCTTTCTGTATACATGCTAATATTCAGAATAAATTTGTATGATTTTCCCTATTGGCTTCAGAACTTAGTATGGAAGGGTTCTCTTAAGCCATTAAGGTAAATTTTTTACTACCATAATTATAATGTCATATTTTTCTTTGCAATTCCTTTAAAAATTATTTTAAAAAATAGCTGGATTTAATTTACATAACCCTATTTTTATTGCCAGAAGTTCTGCATGAACCTGTGAGGAAGTACATCCTGAACCTTGACACTGGTTTCTCTGAAGTCATGAACAGTAAAAATTGCAAGTAGATGGCAATTTTTAGATTGATAAATGTTACTTTCCTTCAAAGTATGTTAAATTTTTAACTAGATTCCTTTCAAATATGGATTTAGGAAATTCTGGTGTGATTGCCAGTTTTTCGTGTAAAGACACTGGTTTTCCAGTAGGTTGTCCTCTGGTCTTCATATAAGGCATACATATTTTTTCTGCATATGGCTTAATGTTACTCCTTAATGTCTTTGAGATTGTGTGAGTAAAACTAAGAAGGATTTATCCAACAGTTATATTCAGCTTAATCTGATCATATTAAAAATAAGTATGCCTGATTTTTGTGAAGTCTCATTTTTATAGAGTTAAAACTGAATATAACACATTACTTTTTAAATGTTCTTACTGATCCCATTATTCTTTCTGTGCATTTTACAAATAGGATGTGATGTTTTGAGTATGCTTCAGGCTTCAGTAGTTTGTATAATGTTCTATTTTCTGCAGCAAAAGCATGTCAAGGTGATCTCTGTGGGTGGTTAATATTTTCTGGAGTTTATTCTTCAACCATGAAAATATGCAAAACTGAAGAGCTTGGTGGTATGTCATATGTTCAGGTATAAATATATATATATATTTATATATATTTAAATTTTATCATCATTAAAAATAACAGAAAAAACCCACAAGTATAGTAGCAAATACTGTTTGTTCATGGATGAATGCAGCATTTGTCACTCCTGACTTGTGTTTGTGGTTATGCTGGTGAGCAGTTCTTGCAATAGCTTAAATTGTAGGGTAAGAGTATTGTATAAATGGAATATTTTAAAACATAATGCTCAAGATTGTAGTAAATCATAGAATATGGGAGAAATGTAAAAATTACAGTTTGCATTTTAGCAGAAATACTCTTGATTTGTTTGACAGGTTTTAGTTGTTCTTTTCAGTATTTTCAAATATAAGTACTTTTAAAAACAATTATAGAAAGCAACAGTAACAACTCTATAAAAGAAATGCATAAATATTGTAACAGTATTTCAATAGGAAAGGATTATTATAAATCTGATTGTTAAAGAACTGAAACAGGTAAAAGTTGAATGTAAGTACTGCTCAGTATGCTTTTAGTATTGTTACAGTAGTAACAAGAAAAATTGGAAGTGAAAATGTCAAATATATCCATATAAATAAAATTCATTTGATTTATAAAAAGGGGATATTGAAAAAGCTACTGAGGATTTCAATTAAATGCATACTTTTTTTTCTTTCAAGACTAAAGCAAACATATAAGGAAACCAACTCTTACTAAGAAATAATGATGTGCATTCTGATTGCTGGCTGATACCATGTTTTGTCATTGTTTCTGTCTTTCTTCTGGTTTTGTTTCCTTAAGCCTCTGTCTCTGGGAAGATGTGTTTCTGCTGTTTTATAGCACATAGGAAAAGTGGGTCTTTAGTTTTGAGTGGGAGCTGTCTCAGATGTGCCTTACTAAGGTTATCTTCTCTGATACAATGTAATGATGCAAATGTATCTGCAACAGAAATATTTTTGGTATTTCCCTTGCTGTTCTTGGCAACTTGATTTAGCTCAGTAAAAGGCTTCAAAAAACACATTACTCCAAACTCAGGGTCTTGGTTGTTGATGAGAAATTTTTTATTTTGAAGCTTGAGCAATGTATAGAATCTGTGATTCTGTTAAGTGCACACCTCAGGGCATCATAAGGAATACCATACTAATGTTATCCAGCAAGAAGCAAAGCAAAGGAAGATCTTTACTTTGCCTAAAGAGATAATTGGGCTCTAAAATAGCTGCAAATACATCTAAAGCAGAGGCTATATCTATGTTCTATGTTCTTTC